>KK119795.1:177940-231879 GCA_000611955.2 Stegodyphus mimosarum
TTTATGTAAAATCTTTAGAATTCTATGAAACGGATATTTTACTTACTAGGCTAGCTTTTTATTTCCGTTTTCTCGGATTAATTACGTTCGGATTTTTCAGTCTAATATACTCTTGTATGTGATGTGAATAAAAATAAGAAAACACTGGACATCATGTTCGTCATTCAAGAATCTCGTTTAATTTTCTAGTGATATTAGATATTTTTCATAAACAAATGTTGTAATACATTTATGTAAAATTAATATCTATTGTATTTTCGTAATTATTTAGGCCATTAGCTCTAAACCTAGATTTGATTGGATTCCTGTATAATTTTAGAAGTGCATACAAACGGAAGAATTTATTGTATCGTGGCTGCATTTTCACTGACGCTTAATCTAATGTTATAAGAAATTTCTGTCTGAATGGATAAGAGGCAGTTTGACCTGGGTTCAGATCCCAGAGAATAGGATTCTTCGATGTGTAAAATAAAACGCATATAAAAGCCAATTTTTCTATGAATTTCACTGTGAAGTCATTCCTTTGGTGTATTTTGAATTTATGGCAGGTATGTCTTCATGGACATGATACTGGACAGACATTCTTCATTAATTTCCGATACCTAATTAAATAAGAAAACAAATGTACAAAATAAATATATTAATATAATATTTTAACTGCTTTTAATAGTAATTCTGTATTCATCATCATTATAAAAAACACGACTTTCAGTTTGGTATACTGTGCTCTCTCAGTGAAGACAAATACTCATTTTATATTAATATTTAAAGCATTTAACGTCCTGGTCAACCCTAAAAGCTTGTGAATATATTGTTGCTAAACATACTACGCTAATGCATATTATTTCGATTTGTTCTCTGTAAATACGTTTTTAAAATTCATTAAAGGAGTATCATCATCAGTAACCACGATTTGGATTTGGTGCTATCAGATTTTCTTTCAATTTTCTCTGAAATATTTAACTTCTTTTTTAGCACTGCAAAATATCAGTTTCTTTGTCCGTTTCTCCTGTGTACCAGTAATTATTTAACAAATCAATGCAGAATTTTCAAGATAACTACAGTAGTAAAAGTTCTTTAATGATATAAAATTATTCTGCAGGCACTTTATAAGATATTTCCTTCTTCCTTTCTGCATGCCTTCGTGGCGAAACGGTAGAACACTTGGCTCGTATTCCAGAGGCCCAGGTTCGAGTCCTGGCGAGGAAACTGCACAATTTTCGCTTCTCTTATTTAAAAAAAATCTTTACAACCTTTTCTGTCTATCTTAGCACATTTAGTAATTTAAAAATTTCTTTTGTGTCTCATTATCTCAAAGTGTCCTAAGTTAACGCTCATTTTAGAATCCAATACGAACTCCAAATGTTTGTGTTACATATAATTTCTGACAATTAGTTTTAGCAAATACCAAGTGTTTAATTAATATGTTCGAAAAAGCCTCGAACTTGCGAACCCAACACTTGATAAAATAGGCGATGTTCAAACTAGCATTCTTTTATAAAAAATAGTAATGTATTTCAAAGAAAAATAAGAGAGTGTCTAATGAAACTCTCTATGCTTCAAGTGTTCTAGATTCACCAAGAAATATCTCAGAATTCATTCTTAAGGAGCCTTTTCTTCTAATGGTTGTTTTCGCAGTAGATGTCTTTGATGCAAATTATATTACCCGTAAAGAGCATGTTATATAAAATACTTCGTGAAATAACTTTATATTTTAATGAATTTAATTTAAATAAAAAATTTTAATTTCATATTGTGCTATCATGGCTTCATTAGAGTACTAGCTGTATAAAATATAAAAGTCCATATTTTAAACCAAGATTTTTTTTTTATGAAACGCACTAAAAAAAGAAAAATTCTAAAGCAATTTTATTAATTTGCCTACAAACCTTATCAAAGTTATACAGGCAGAATAAAATTAATGTAGTTTAATACTTATTACTTCCGTAATTAATTATATGAATAAAGTATAGGATTAAGAAATTCAGTTCCATTCAAACGTAAAACAAATAATTTTTATTGATGGATTCTACTTATAATTTTATAATTTTAATACCAAAATTAAAAAAAGAAATATGTAAAGGTTTGCATGTCTTTATTATAGAATGATATGAGGACATTAAGTGGAACTCGAAGCATATTTCCTTTTTCCCTCTTGAGATGCCAGATCCTGAACAAAGTTAAATCATTAAGGTATGTATTCTCTTTATCAGTTCCGTTTTACTTTTAGTTATACGGTACTTGCATAATGTAATTTAATTCACTTTGTGTAAAGAATTTAGGAGCGCTTTTTGATTTTAATTCTTCGTAGTTCAGGTACATAAATTTTAGAAAAAAAAATCTTTCAATATTCTTATTCATTTTTTTCTATTTTCTGATAAGCACTGCATTCGATAACTAATTAGGGTAAAATTTTTATACTAGTCTTCGAACCCAGGCTTAGATTATTTGTACACAACCAATGTCAGCTAGCAGAAATATTTTAAAACGGAAACAAGAATACTCCTCGAAAAACAAGCTCTTCGATATAATTTTTTTTAAATTTCTTTTAGGTACTGAAATTAAAAAAATTATTTACTCTTCTTGAAACTCAAAGTTAAATGTTTTCTTTGACTACATGCCCCACTAAAACAATTACATTTTTTGCTGAGTTTTTATTTCAGATATATTCTTTATTCGTAGAAAACACATTTAGGGTAATTTTTAAAACACATTTAGGCTATCTTTCTTTAATCCTAAGTCTATTACCTTCTTCACTAGAAAAACTACTAAATCCTTGTCGTAAATTATTTTGTCTTTATAATATCTCTCTCATAAACTAAGACATTAATTCAGCATCATGAATGTTGAAGCATGCTTTCTTCATGTTGAAATTAGCATTTGCAAAATCTTTTTTGTTTTCAGCGCTATTTTTTATACCTTAACTGAAGACAACCATTAATGACCTAACACAATGACCTTTCTGAAAGGGATACATCTTAATTTGCATGCCAGAGCTTTCTCCCTCTGAGCAAAAGTAGAAAGAATAACAGATATAGATACGGAGTAAGCTAAAATTTTATTAATTCTGCTTTAAAGTTCAAGCCCATGTGCCACATTAGCGTATCTGTGTACTTTGGTTAAGCGCTACTAAGTATTTCGACATTAGATGATATTTATCATTAAGACATGATTTAGTTCCATTTCGTTTCTGAACTGGAGCAAATTTCGCTTGTACTGTGGCATGTATCTAACTGCAAATTAATAAATTTATATTGGTTTAAAAATAGCTCAAATTATGTTTTCGTTTCAAATCAAATTCAAAAATCCGGGTCCTTAAAAGAAATCAAATTTGCTGTTTAAAACTGTAAAATGTAATTTGTTACAATCGAGATTATTATCTGTTTTATTATTATTATTACTATTTAAATTCAGTGGTCAGAAACTTGCATTGTCAACATTTGTTAGAATAGCCGTAAGTCTCGCCTTATCAGAACGCTGTAAAAAGGGCAGAGCAATGCTAAAAACACAACGGGGAAAAATAAACATAATTTAAGTCTTAAAATACTTCATTTTTGTAATTTTCATAGCAGTACGTAATTATAATTTAATAGAAATGCATAATTATGTAATACAATACATATATTTTATTAAAATAAAAAATAGAATTTTGATTTTGCTGAAATATATTTGTGATAGTTTTACTTTTATTGTGAAAAGAACTGAGCGTTTGTTATTTTAAAAATTTTCCTTTAAGTCATATCATCTAAAGGTTTCTAAAAAAATCCTATTTATTGTTAGATATAGTTAGGGACGTATTATAAATAATACTGTGTTTATTATTAATAATAATTTGGATATATATCATAATAATTTGGATATATGTATATAACATGTATATAATATTGAGAGAATTTTAAATTACAGAATTTCTTATGGTTTGCTGGGAGATTAATGTAATTTATAGACAGAAATATTTTGGTAATATAATTAAAATTCTTCCTTTATAATATCATTACAAAGGTTAGTTTCTGCGACAGTTTTATTATATATTTAGTAAAATAATATTAAATTGAAATATTAAAATTTGTTAAAACATTTCGAAGTTTAAAAAGCGAAGAAAATGAGAAAAATATCAATTATCCTACTCTAATTTATGAATTTTTCAAGAAGTTTTTTATTATTATATAAAAAATAAAATTATAACTAAAATTATAAAATTTAAATTAAAATTCAATTTCATTTTGAAAGAGAAAACAATATTTCGTAGACGATTTTAATATATTGTATAAATATTTTGATAATGCGTACAGGAATTAAGGGAGCAAAATGTTACTTAATAAATTATTTCCAAGCACTTAATAATAACTGTCTAAAATTAAGGCTACCCATCGAATGAATACTATTGCTTTTTTTTACCTATAATAACCCTCAACTGAGTTATAGGGATCTGTTTGACTTTAACATGCTTTCTTTGCTTCTTAAATTATACTTCTGCACATTCATCATTTTAAGTAAAATTATTGAGCTTCTTTTGCATTAAAATAAAATATTTTATCATTTTGTATTTAATTTGTATCATTTGTTATTTAATCATTTTGTAGTAGTAAATCAAAAGATTTCGAAGAAATAAAGTATTTGTTACCCGTTTATAAGACGAGCACATAATAGTTATGCCTACAATTTTTACAATAACAATTAAATGTTACACCGTAGCCATTTAACAGGAAATAGACTATGGCAATTAGTTGCCATCTCGTGTTACTCGACAAAACGAAATAGTTATAAACATTTATCATCTACTGAAGTTTTACTAAAAATAAGAAGATTGTGACCTAAAATCCTACGTCCTAAACTTTCAAATACCGAGATGTGTATCAATAAAAATACCATTCTCTTTCCTAACCAGCAAAGCATACCATCTCATATATTACGTTCGAACTTAAAGACACGGTATCGAAATGGGATTTCAAATTCCGGAAAAGCGTGGAAAATCCCTGCTAGAGATTTGTACGGAAGAGAATACATAGAATGAAGAAACAAAGCTCTGTCTCGCAAACGAATTCCATCAGTGACACTTTCAGCGGCTCCTGAACTGAATATTGATAGCTACTTAGGTGCATCGAAATTACAGTTTGGAATAATATTTCTAGAACGATAGAAGAGTTGTTGTTTCTGTTGCAACAGCTGATGTCTCGCGGTTTAATTTTTCTTTTAGTTCAAAAGTAGCTGTTACTTTCAGTTAATGTCCAAGAAGTAAGAACATTGCGTGGAGCTGTTAAAATATTAGGAATGAATCATGTGCTGTCTTAAAACAACTTTTAACTTTTAAACGTTTGCTCTTTATTTATTTACGTTTTATTTAATTTTTTTTTTGTTTTTTATTTTCAGCTCAGAAGGGCTATTAGTTTCAAAACACGATTTTAATTTATATTGCTTTTCATTCCAGTCTCCCGCTATTCGGCAAAATGTAAAGTATTTATCGTTCGAATTTAATCGGTCTGTTATTGAGTAACCAGATACATTATTTAAAAGGAATAGATGCAGTTACTTAGAATGTTATAATTTTTACTTTTTTTTAATCTGATTGATTTTAAATAAAAATGCATTTAATTCATGATTTACCAAATTCAAAATAAAAAATAATTTTATAGAATTACGCTATATATTTTTTCTTCACTTTCCAAATATACAGAAGGTACATAAATGTTCCAATGATAATCCAAATTGATATTCATCTAGTATCCTAAAAATGATGTACTGTTCCACCCGAACCATTATAAGATATTTCTCCCGCCTTCTTGACATGCCTTCGTACTTCGAAATAACCTAATGTTTTTCCAGTGGCGTCCGAACTAAAAAGGTGGTGGATGATGATTCTCCACCACCAAGATTTAGCGATTGAGTCCCCGGAATTATTGTATTCGAGAAGTCCGTGGTTCGATTCTCGGCGAGGGCATTGCTCATTTTTCATCTCTCTTACTTCGAAATAATCTAATATCTCCACACCATCTCTATTGATAATCTCTCCTCATAAATCATATTAAATTTTGAAACAGGCCTTTTAGGCGAATGTTCAAATCTAAACCTTTCAATAAGACTTCTTTTTTTAAACATTTTTTTAAAAACTTCACGTTTGTGTTTAAAGCACTGAATAAAATGGCGTTCATTTATTTATTTATTTTTAAAAGCTGATTTTTTCTTCTCCAATTTTTTCGCAGCCAAATGAGATTGATTTTATATCAATCCAAAAGAATAAAAACAATGAAATCATGGAATTACTAGTCACCCTTTCTTGGAGAGAAGTAGGAAGAAATGTTCGGTCCTTAATTTTAATTGCTGCGTGGCTGTAAGTGGTTTGAAAAATTGGGGGAGGACTGATATTGACCAACTAAGATTTAGTGACACATGGTTGTATCAGTAGATGGCTTTAATTAACAATTAGGTCAGGAGTTAAATGAAAAAGAAATTGTCGAAATGGAGTTTTAAATTGAAGAGAAAAGTAACCGTTGGTAAGAAGATTGCGGTGAAAAAAGAACGATAAGAAGGGAATTGCGGATGATAACGGGTAGAACGATGTTAGAAAGTAACTTAGAGACCAGATTAATATTGTGATAATTCTCAAGAATGTGCGAGTTGAAGGAAAAATCTATAACGGAAAAGTATCGGCCTCGTGTAAGATAATCGGACGAATTGAATTATTTAGTGTGTGATAAAACAAGAGCGAAGTGAACATATAAATGCCCTGCAAAGAAGATGCTGTGTTCTTGTTGCGATCTGTATTACGCAACGAAATAATGAATTTAAGACTCAAAAAATGATGATCAATAATAAATGTCTTCAAGGCTATTCTTTAATGAGTAAAAGAAGGAAATATGTGCTTGAGCATCCAAATTCCAGACTTAGATACTTAGAATCCGACTGTATGATGTGCGATGATCCGGGCGTTGTATTCTTTTCTACAAATAGTTATAAAATGACTGTTATGGGCTGATATTGAGATAGCAACAAAGAATATCGGCATCGACTATTAATATGTGCAATCACGAGGACAAGTGTTCCTGTCTAGAAGGTGTTACTTAAAAACTCTTCCGGATTCATGTTTAGCGTCATGGAGAAGTCTGATTCAGAATAACGGACAGTGTTAGGGACAAGATACATCAATTCATTTGTATTCTGTCTCCGAGTAGGTTACTTCTGGCGTTAATTTATTTTAGACTTTTCTGGAATCCCAAAATCTGTTCATTTAAGGACTCCTTCTTGTATATAGAAGAAGTTACGTAACTACTGTATATTAGTCGATGATTATTAAAGGATTCGGTTCTAAATTTGAGATAAAATCATTATTTGCAGTTTTAATGTGAACTGAGCGTTATTAATGTAGAAATTAGTGAGTTATGAAAAATTAATAGTATGGAGCTGTAATAATGTGCTCCTCTGTCTACAGTAGAACTATTCAATTAATTGCATTGTCTAATGCAATGAGTTGAATTATCTTGTAACTTATTTTACTTTAAACTCACCAGTTTAGCTCAGTTATTTACTTTTTCTATTTTCTTTCATTTCTATTTCCTGCAGGAGCGATATTCAGTTTCAAGCGTTATGCAAAGGGCATTATTTACAAACAAAGATGCTATTTAAATGGAATTACTTCAGATACCAGCCTAAATATCATCATTCACACTGAGTGTTCTTTTCGGTCACGTTGTTTGACTGATATTTAAGCTTGCTATTTTAGAGCCGTGCATATTAATTGCCTTTTGCCTACGTCGTTTGTGGGACTAAGAGCAGCTCGTGTTAATTTTCTCTGCGAACTTCGGCTGATTATTTAACTTAGGCTTAGTTTTAACTTTATATTTCTATTTTGAGTTACAGACAAAAGTTTTGGCTAAGTTTTGTAAGCACCAGGCGTGCCGACCGCAAATTCTTTCTTGAGTTGAATAGAAGAGTTTTTTTACCCTGCATACGACTTGTTATTGTTACCGTTTGAACTTAGCGAATAGTCGCTTTACAGTTCAAATAAAGACCTATCTTATGAAATAACTTTGATTTAACTGTATAAAATTGTAAATGAATTATGTAAATAGAATTCTTAATTTATTATTATATATTAATTTTCTCGTTTTGTTGCATTAACTGTCATATCCATTTTACTGCGTAAACTTACTGTATGAAAATGTTCATCATATTTTATTTTCATTACGATTAAAATGAACCTGAATAACGTACCAGAAAATCATAGATGCAGCTAATTAATTTCTCACGCTGATACAAATCATCTTCAAATGTCTGAAAGTATAGATTTGATTAACTTTTATTCGTTCACGGCAACAATAAATACCCTCAGTTACGAATTTTTGCAATACGTATAATCGCTTAACTTGGTAGTACATTTGTGTGTGAATAGTATTTGTTGCAGCTTAAATTTAAGAAGTCGAAAAAAGAACTCGATTGACCGATGTGCACCCACAGTTCGTCATTAATTTCGAAATTCTAGTAATTCTTCTCCAAAGCTTAAAACTTTATAAGAATCAAGATGATATCAAGCGTCAAGCTGTAGTAAGAAATAAAAAGCTTCATATTTGTTTACGTACAAATATGGGCATTATTTTCTGCGTGTTTCGAAGGAAAATTTGATAAATGAAAGAAAGATGGCTGTTACTTGTTATTATCCTGTTTTGCCAAACTTCGAAAGTTTTCTCTGAGAATGTGTGATCGTATGCTTGGACTTAGAAATAAACTAATCCAGGAACGAGGCTCTGTAACAGCAAAAAGTACGTTTATTAACTTAACAATAAGGTAACATAACGCAACAAATAAACCAGTGGGAATGGTTGTCGGCAGCTCAATGCGAAATACAGTAAAACTACTATATTTTCTGGAATCGGAAATATAGCCACCATCTCCAACAGCTTGGCTATTTGTAGTAACAGCAAGCCGCTTAAACATGTAAACCAGAAGAAGCCGCAACGAGAAATCCAAATACCGCTCCAAAATAGTACTCCTCTCTCAAATACAACTACCAATGAGACGCTCTACCATCACGAACTGGATACTTCATACCTAGGTTGGCTTCCCACATTTCTGAAATGCTCAACACGGACACCGGAATGCCCCTTCTCCCAGCGTCGCGGGTAGTTAAGGGTACACACCCTTGGCTGGTTTTAGAGCGTTTTAGAGGGTAGTTTATTCTCATTACTGTGAATAAATGGTTACTGATTAGGGATGATAATAAATGACACAAGCATATGAATTTAAACATTTTATTTCTTACATGTTAATATTTATAAATTAGTTAAGTAAGAAGAAACACTTTGAATGAAGAACAAAAATTTGAACAATATTTTCAGGTATTTTTCATTGTCTAGGACGTATTTTAGGCAGTCCTTTTCGTTTTTAATCTTCTTGTAAAAATCTTCACAAGCTAATCCAATACTAATTTTACATGTCATCAAGCCTTTAACCGTAGATTTCTTCATCAAAATTCCCTGAGGGGCTCATTTTTGTGAATATGTGTGTTGCAATCCCGGGCTGCCTAGCCTTTCAAGGCATCATCTTCTTGGTGAGACGGGTGTCACGATCATGGAACCCAGTGATTTACCCTCTTTTCCGTCTCTTCTTCGCTAAGCAGAAGCTTTCTTCTTTCCATTCTCCCGTGTGGTTTTCCTCCTTGGAGGTTTGGGCTCGTTGTTATAAACTAGTGCCTTTCTTGTCTCTAGTTTTCGAGTGCCGAGAAAACTGTCCACGTGTTTACCGTGCGGGCAGACCCGTGTCGCTGGAAACGTGGGTCCTGGTAGTTGAGGGGCGAGTAACTGTCCCCAACACACTCCTTTGGCCTCTGCTTCAGCGAAACGGGAGACACCGTTTGCTCTTCACGGGTGTCAATCGGCTAGTCACTAGTCCTTGTGTCAGTGGCTTGGGGATAAGCTCTCGTTAGTACCTGCTTTCGGGAAAGTCGTCTGTGGGGCTTCAGTTTGCGTATAGGTCTGGCTAGTCCTAACATAGGATTCTGTGTTCTCTTGTTGGTATCCGTGGTGTGTGGGGTGGTCCGACTCGAATATTTTCTTTCTCCAAAATGGCAAAATCTGACATATATCTAATTAAAGACTTCGATGTCGGTCACGTCGCTCCAAGCGCTTTTATAAAAGTATGTACCGAAGCAAATGCAAATAATCCTAACAACTGTCCTCATTCCCTTGCCGTCTCTAGTCCTTCTGGCGAGCGGCAAAATATGTCTCCTTTTGTAATAAACAAATTCATTTATACTTGTATTGGTGAGCCGAGAAATATAAAGCGTCTGCGCTCTGGAGACTTGCTTATAGATACAACTTCGGCCACCCAGTCTGCATCTTTACTTAAAGTAACCAAACTTGGGCAAGCAAATGTCACTGTAACATCACATAAGACATTGAATTATTGTCGCGGTGTAATCTCTCAAGTCGACCTTCTATTTTTTACCGAAGAAGAGATCGTATCCGAGCTGTTCACCAAAATGGCTGTGGTGCTAAGCGGATCAAGATGCGTAAGGAAGGTCAGTTGATCGATACGAAACACGTTATCCTGACCTTCAAATCGCCTGATCTGCCTAGGAATATTAAAGCAGGATTCCTAAATTGTTTTGTAAGACCTGATATTCCCAACCATGTGCGATGCTTTCAATGTCAGCGCTTCGCCATTCTAAGATTTCTTGTCGTGGCAGCCTTACATGCTGACAGATTGCTCATGATTGTCAAAACTGCACCGCTGCGCCTTTGTGTACAAATTGCAAGGGTGAACACCCAAAATCTTACGCCACTGCTGTTAAATATTTTCATACAGTTATCACCCAGACATCATTCGGTACGCAGCCTCTACCAAATAAAACCCAATAGATTACTAGAAACCAGAAAAAAGAAACCCCAACACATGTAGTACAAAAAAAGAAACAGTAATTCAAAGCAAACCTAAAAATGTCACTCACAAAGCAATTAATAAAAATAGAAGCCCCAGCAATAACTCGCTTGATAGGATGATTTTTGAATCTGTGGATTCAGATAGTATGGAAATAGAAGAGGGTCTGGAAGTTTCCAAGCATCTACTTCTGCGAAAAACTAAAAAGCAGCAGAGAAGAAACAAACAGCAGTCATAATGGCCACCCTCATCTCTTGGAGCTGCCGCGGTTTCCACCGAAATTTGCTCGATATGAAAGCTATAATCACTGCCTATCATCTTGTATGCTTAGCAATACAAGAAACAAATCTGAAAGCAGAACAGCAAGCAAAACTTCGGAGGTTCTCTTTCCCCAGGAAAGAAAATCTTGCAGGTGAACGTGCCAGTGGTGGTGCAGGCCTCTTCACCTCACTGCGCTATCGATCAAATGCACTTCCCTTGATGACATTCCCCCAAGTTGTCGCTACCCAAGCAAATTTTCATATTGTTGTTTCGGTCGTTTCTCTGTATTTGCCTCCAAATGAGCACATTGATCAGCAGGATTTAAATGGTCTCGTAGAGCATCTGCCTGAGCCCTCTATCATAATAGGAGATTTTAACTGCCATAGTCCTCTCTGGGAAGTAAAGACACAAATTCCCGAGGAAACCAAATTGAGCAGATGATTGAAGATCGTAGCCTTCGTCTCCTGAATAATCTGCAGAGTACATACTTCCACGAGCCTTCAAGGACACTCCATGCTCTCGACCTTGCCATCTGTTCACCATCTCTGTTGCCATTTTGCACTTTTAGTGTGGGAAATGATCTTTACAATAGCGAAAATTATCCCATTTTTGTATCTCTTGCACGATGATCGGTTCATACTTGATAGCGCAGACTTGGAATTCTTCTCTTTCTCTGCAGAGCTCACGGAGAACATGGCAGAAGATTTGCGTATTAATGACGCAGTTGAAGCAGTTACTAAAACTATTATTCAGGCAGCTATGCTTTCCATTCCTAGATCAGCTAAAATCCTTAAGCATTCAAAACCATGGTGGAATCGTGACTGTCATAAAGCACTGAAAAAACAGAGAAAAGCATGGGGAATTTTTCGTAGGTATTCTACTTTACGAAACCTTATAGCGTTTAAAAGAACCAAAGCAAATGCACGAAAAGTAAGAAGGCAGAGCCAGAAGAATTCCTGGACTTCATATGTGTCGTCAATAACATCCTCTACGCCTAGTAAGCGGGTTTGGGAAGTGTTAAAAAAGCATGCAGAATATATAAAGACCACTCACTTTCCTTTTTGGAAAAAGATGGCCGAGTGATTAGCTCCATAAAAGAAACTGCGAATGCTATTGGTGAGACATTTGCTGCCGTTTCATCCAGCAGACATTATTATTCACATGCATTTCACCGTTGCATTGTAAGAAAAAATCACCTTATCTCAATTTTCTTTGATATTGAGAAAGCTAATGATAAGGCATGGAGATACGGTATACTTCGTGATTCTACCAATTTTCATTGAGAATTTTTTGGAAGCTAGAACTTTTCAAGTAAGGATTAGTTCTGTTTTGTCAGATGTTTTCAGACAGGAAGAGGGCTTAGTGTAACTCTATTCAGCCTAAAAATAAATTCTGCATTAAGAGAACTTCCTACCAGCATTTAAGGATCTTTATACGTTGATGACCTACAAATAAGCTGCAGACGTGAAGATATGAAACATATAGAGAGGCAGTTCCAGATTGCTTTGAACAGGATCCAGGAATGGGCAGACAGACACGGATTTACGTTTTCGAAACAGAAGACTGTGTGCGTGCACTTTTGTAAAAAGCGAGGTCTCCATCCTTAGCCTGAATTATATCTCAATGAGTCAATGATTCCATTTGCAGCTGAAGTAAAATTCTTAGGGGTGATGTTAAACTGGAAACTGACTTTCCTTTCTCATATCCTAAAACTGAGAAAGAAGTGTATAAAAATTTTAAATATTTTAAAAGTCTTGGCGAACACCTCCTGGGTGCGGAGCGTTGCTCTATGCTTTGCATTTACAGAGCTCTTGTAAGCTCTAGACTTAACTACGACACAGTAGTTTACGGATGCGTTCGGTCTTCAGTGTTGTTAAAACTAGGTCCTGTTCATCGTCAAGCTCTGCGGATTTGTTCTGGTGCTTTCAGGACATCTCCTGTTCAGAGTCTTTATGTTCATTGCTACGAACCATCCCCCCTTTTGAGGCGTGATGAGTTGTCTCTTTCACAGTATTTTAATATATTATCTCATGCTGACTTTCCTTATAAACTTCGTTTACTGGATAATACATGTAATTTTTATTTGGAGCACGTCCATCATGTGGGCCTTCTTTTCCATTCAGAGTTCGTCCTCTCATTAAAGAACACTCCCTGTCTGTTATGTCCCCTCAAGCAGTACAGCATTTTGAAATTCCACCTTGGAAAAATGCACAAATTCAGCTTCTTGATATTTTCCACAGTTACGTCGAAACAACCACTAATGGGGCCATCTACAGGCAAATTTTTGCTGAACTCAGGCATAGATACAGCAGTTATCTTTCAATATATACAGATGGATCTAAGTGAAGTTGTCATGTTGGAAAGTCATTTATAATTGCTGAACATATCAAATGCAGACGAAAGACGCTTCCTCAGTCCTAACCTCCGAACTGACTCCCATATATAATGCTCTTTTGTATATCTCAACGCTATGCCATAAAAAATCATTTCATATAAGACTCCTGCAGTGCATTGGAAGCTTTAGAATCTTTTTTCCAGTACCGATAATCCTGTGATAGTGGATGTACTCAATTTGAATATGAACTTAACACGTTGTGGATACGAAATTTTGTACTGCTGGCTTCCCGGACATACAGGTATAAAGGGTAATGAGCTGGCAGATATCGCCACAAAATCTGCTGTTGAACTATCCGGTCATCTCATTCCTTTAAGAGATATCAGTCGTGCCATCAAACAAAGGATCTTAAAAAAATGTTACCAACTTTGGGACTTCCAATCTTGTAACAAGTTAAGAAGGGTGAAGCCTAAAATAGAGCTTATGGATTCTACTAGAAATCGTAAGGAGGAAGTTCTTTTGACTCGGCTTAGAATTGGTCATTCTAGAGCGAGACATAACTATGTACTAAAACCTGACAATGAGCCTGTTTGTCCAAATTGTAATATTTGTCTGTCAGTCCATCACATTTTAATTGAGTGTCCATATTTCAATAGTCTTCGTCAGAAGTATTTTAATAGCTGTGACCTGCCTCTCGACCGTTTAATCGAAAGAGAGGTCAATACGAATTTGTTTCAGTACATGAAAGAAGCAGGTCTGTATTATTTAATTTGAATTTGCTTTGAAATTTTGTGTTAGAATTTTAATGCTATGTATTTTAATGAATCAGATGTGTTATGATTTTATATCTATATTGCATATATCATTATCTGAATCACAATCAGCAGTTCATCCCACCATTTCATTATCTTACTACTTGCCTTGATTTTATAAGTGTGCTGTTGTTTTTAAACCTTTGTCTTTATGTAATATATGTATAGTCTGTATGTTAGGATGAATCCTGTGTTTGGCGCGGGCTAGAAATTCTTTACCACCACCACCTCCGTCAAATCCCTGTCGTCAATCTATGCGTTGTTCATCAAAGAGAAAACTCTCTCAACTGGTGCTGATGTCCCAGGTAAGCAAAAGTATACTCAACAATCTTGATCAGATTGGGGTTTGCTTAGTGATTCTCCTTAAAGTGACCAAACAGCCTGAGCCATTTTCCTTCGCTTGAAATAATCATATCTCTGGTAGCCTCTTCTTGCTTCCACTGTTCCCAAATTGACTGCAAATACTCCTTCGCAAGCTTCGTCAAACAGCAGATCACTGTTTATTTCCATATCGGGTACATCAAGAAGACTTCTGTTAATAATTTCAGCAGAAGTTGCGGCGTTTTCCCAATCAACAGCATTTGTTTTGATCAGATTGACACATGAAAACTGTTCAGCGTTTCCAAAATTATTCTCCCAGAGGTCCAAGTATGCAATGCGTCTTTTATAAAAGCCATCAAATTCTTCTTTCACACTGTTACGGACTTGCTCATCTAGATTCCTGAAGATGCTCTTTGCTCCCATGGGGATAAAGTTTTGAAGACTTTCTTTCTATCAGATTTCTTTTAAGACCTTTATGAGTTTCAGCAACTTCAAAAGCTGTAGTGTTATCTTTTTCCATTACCCGGATGGCCTTGTTAAACAGTGCAAACTGTCCGTGGAAAACCCACAAGTAGAGCTCGTCCATTAAATCTGTGAAAAAGTTTTTTTGTTGCTGATGGGCGCATTTCTTGGTCTAAAAAACGCTTTCAGACTTGCAAAAATCTGTAAACTTCTTTCCAGCGCGGGCATCATTGATAGAAACCGGGTGTTCCCGGTCTGAATGTGTTCACGGTCACAAAATCCTTTTAGTTTAGTCACAATGTGTATATGTGAAAGTATTTATAAATCTTCACCAATAAGGCCTCAATATTGATTGGGAGACTGTCTACTGCAGTTTGAACACAGTTGTGCACAATGTGTGCTCCGCATCCAATTCCATTGATTTCTCGTCCTAGGCTATTCTTGAGTCGATGGAAAACATTGTTTTTTCCCTGCTATTTTCACACCACCGAAGCTGGTGTTGCAGTTGCCTTCACAAAAGCCAACTACATTGTTGTTCAAATCGTTTTGCAACAGGACAGAGTATAAGTGATTTGTAAGAATTTCAGATGTTTCACCTGCAACACAGATTTGAAATGTAACAGCTTTTCTTGCACACCTGAATTAGGATTAAAGTAGCCAACAAAATTCGCACAAGTTTTATATTCTTTCTATTTGATGCATCCATACTTACAGATACGTAGTTTGACTTAAGTTTTCTTTAAGCTCTTCTTGAGCTAAAGGAGCTATGGCATTTAAAATTATTGCCTCACACTTAGTTTTTCTGAGCTAGAATTTAGGTTAAAAAAGCTTAGAAATTGTTTTGATGAACAAGAATTCGAATTGCAACTTAGGCTATGGTTTGCTGCGTGGTAAGCAAAGGTCGCCTATTTCGCTGCTAAGTCCAAGTTTTTATGATTAAAACTCACAGTTTTCAATAAACTGGGTAGTTTTTGATTAGTTAGCCTCACATCCCAAACTCTTTTTATGTCTACTCGACTGCAAATGATCTTTTATATTGGATCGACCACCGTGAGTAACCGAAAACTCAGAATTACAATGCGAAGATTTAACTTTATCGTCTGGATGCTGATTACCAGTGCTAGTACACACCTTCTTCAAAAAAGAGGAATTTGTGCTGTAAATCCTCGGTGAATTTACACGATCATTTTGGCATTTCAACAGAGAACGCATAAGCTTTATCTTAACACATAAACAAACAGCGCTAGCCCATTAATACAACATTCACCGCCGACAAGGGCTGGCAACTGACTGACTGAACTTCTCTCTATTGCAAACGTCTAGCACCGAGTTGGATGAGTCCAATGTTATTGCACACGAGGGGGTGTAGCGTGCAGCGAAATCTCTTCTGGAGCTAAAGCTATACCCTTTAGTGCCCAATATAGGACTCGTCCGGAGAGTCTCTCGCTTCGAGCATAGTCACGATTGGCAAGACAAGACGATACGATGACAATAATATTTGTTAGCAAACCATCCCCCTTCTATAATTTTCACTTTTCATACAGTACAGAAATAAATGACAGAGTAATTATTCTAAATAATCCTTTACAGTTAATTATTTTTAAACTTTTCTGATCATCTATAAATTCAAATTAAAATTTTAGATATACGTGAAGTAAACCGGCGAGGACACCCGGATTTTGTATGAAAACCGAGACGTCTGATAAGCATAGATGCATAGGCAACAGGATCAACTTGTTTACGGAGCCATGAAACACGGCGTGAGAAGTCTGAACCTTAGCCATACGGACAAATCTATTTGGTCATGAATGTACCACCACTATTCATTGCAATGGCCATGCAGCCAAAGAACTTTCTCCTCCTAACAGAGCGATATCACCAACTTCTAGATTCGGCCGATGCCTTGTCCATTATGATCTAGACTGGAAGGTATGTAGGTATTCAGTATGTCATGTCTTCCAAAATTATTGTTTTATTTTTTGCAGCAGATTCCACCTGGGACGAACATCTTGAAGACTGTTACAGCTACATACTTGAACACCTGTAATAGTATCTCTTACAATAAAGAGGAGGCAGGAATACAATAAATATGAAATACGAGGAAATTAGACGGCGTTAGTACATCTAAACCTGATATATCTGAAGTAATGCGAGACCTAGAAATTTAAAACAACCTTTATTTCTGCAAATAAAATAGCCAACCTTTCAAACATGAGCGCATCCTCTTCTATCACTATTCAGAAATAAAAACATTATTAGTCGCATTATCACTAAAGATTTATTGCGGTACACTTCGATGCACAGAAAACCTCTTCAATTCGTAGTAAACAAATGGATGGTTAAATCTGATACAGTTTCTAAGGGAATAGTTGTTGTTGTTATGCAAACTAATGATGCAACATAACGCTTGGCAGACTTTGCACCGTGGCCTTTGCTAAGTTTCAAAATTACTTGGCCGTGGATGCTCGATATCACACCTAAAAATAATCTTTCTAATTGCATTCTCGGTTCTGGCAAGCTGCCCTTTCTTTGAGTAGAAAATTTCGTTTTGCATCTAATACAAACTACACATTTTGCTTTTTTTTGCATCTAATACAAACTCAAAATGTTTGCTTTAAAACTTTTAATAAGATTCTTTGCTGCAGTAATCCGATAAATTTTGCTTTAAAACATAATCTAATATTGTAGAGCCGGCAACTCCGTAAGTGTATATTATGATACTGATTAATGAAATATTCTCTCAGTCTACTAGATGATGGAGTAATGGAGGCTTAACATAAGAGTTTAACGTAGAATGCTGAATGCGACCTCCCACCCGTATGATATCGGCTTCAAAGAAAAGCATCAATGGCGCCAATGCACTATTTTTCAATGGCTACTAGGAATTCAATAATTGTAAGTTGTCTTTAAAATTCACCTTCTGTACCAAGGATCTTAAATGCCTTAATGCTCCTTTGTCTTCCAAAGCAGTTATAGGGGAAATTTCTCTCAAAGACATTTTTGGTAAATCTCTTACAAGAAACACCTAAAGTTTCGTTTTTCCAACTAGTATGAAATGAAAATACAGTTTTACTCTTTTCTTCAGTCAACGCACGCTGGTTCTCAATGAAATTGCCTGTTTCAGAACTCGGATAAGCGAAGGGGTTTCCTTGAACCAAACACAGCCCTGCCACTGCAATTGATTTATTCCAAATTGGTTTGGGAAAAGTCCTCTTGAAGCAAGATATGCCAGATTAAATTTCGAAGGAACACAATTCCAATGAAATTTTGATAAAGTCTCTAAGATTTCAGACTTTAGGTTAGCAATGAAAGTTTTCCATCCACAAGGAAAGGAGGATGATAAATATGCTAGAACAACCTTAGAGTCGGTGCGTGGAAAGATTTCAAATTTGCAGTCGCTCAAAATATTCCTCACATAGCTTAGGTAACTAGCTTTGATAGTAAAAATGCTGAACTTAACTCCAATCTCGGAGTAGATAAGGACAATCCTACGGCTAGAATGCTTACTTTACATTCACCTTGAAGTTCTTCCCATTACTGCGCACGTTATTTAATTTATCACGTTAAATAGTTAATTAAATACGTAAACTACAAAAAGAAGTATACATTATCTATATATTTGAATTTTAATGTAAAAATGCTAATATATTGTTGAACAAAATTTTACAAAACTTCAGTGCTATCTGAAGCAATTTTAATTCTCCATTTTGTTGAGTAAGCAGACAGCGCTAAGTTAAAATACTAAGTCAGGATTTTATTCCTGTAGAAGTTTGCCAGTGTCTTCTTTACGTCATCAAATCCGATAAAATAAAGTACGTAAGTAGTGTTTCATAGTGATGAAATGTTCTTCGTTCTACATTGAACTTTAAACCGGTTCTTCCTTTATACCACTATCTTCCTTCGTTTCGTAACTCTAAATAGTTTGTGCCGCATTCATTTAATTATATGAATGACTTACACAAGATTACATCTGTCACTGAAAATCATTAGTCTGATTAATGAGAATCACAAATCATTAGATGATACGGTGCCATTACTGCACATAGATCACAGAAAACGACGCTGCTAGCAAACTAATTATTGGAATAAACAAATTAGCTGATATCAGTAGTCTTGGGAGTAGCATATTTAATATATTCTTCACTTCATTGTAGTTTCTATTACTCTGGATGAAAAAAAATTATCACATATTTTATAACATGAAAACATCTGATCAATTTGCATTTTATATTTCAAAAATGGAGGCTAATACTCGCTCTCTTGGATACATTTATTAGCGATAATAAATAGACAATACGTTTACTTCTCAAATTTAGTCATATCGAATTCCTATTGGCTTTGGCTCTAAAATATGTGTAACAAGATATATGTAGAATACATAGTTTCACTTCTTTTTAACTTAAATTTCCTTTAAGTTTCTGAAGTCTTTTTACTTGGAGCTTAAAAATAGCAAAATTTCATAATTTAATTATCAATAACTTAAAACTACAATGACTCTTAAGAAATTTGGCCCAGTTTTTAGAAAACAAACTGTTTATGCCCATAACTGAGAGAAAGGGACACTGAAATTTGATTTGATGAAAAGATAAGACACAACACGTGTAAGGAAATTCCATCTTGGTATATTTTTGAGGAAAATGTATTACGTTTCCTTGGAGCAAGAGCAGAGGAATCCAAATACGCCTTTGTAAGAATTTTAACCATAGGGCTTCTACGTTTTACCTAAGTGTGCTTACACCAAGTAAAACTTACACCAGTTAGGCAAGAAGAGCATGAATACGAGCATCCAAATGTTTTCTACAATATGCCTGCTAGTTTAATTGTGAACTAAATTATATATATATATATAATCATCTAAATCAAGTATTACCTGCAAGTATTCTTGAAACTTAGGAAATTAAACGTTACTTTTTACTATAAAAATTGCAATAGTTTAGATTTTTCGTACATTTACTAAATTTTTATAAATTTAATTTTTTTTAGAATACTTCCAAAAGGTGCGCAAGGAAACATATTAGATTTAAATGGGAGCGAGGCAAAAGAATCTTCTTTTATCAACTGGAGAAAAATTGATTCCAATGTTCACTGCATTCGGTGCAGTTCAAAAGTTTCATTATTTACTGTCCTGGGTTCGCGTCTCGGCGAACGGGTTGGCTGCATGGGCGTCCTCTTGATTTTCTTTAACTATAACGTGAATGCAAGTTAGTTTCTCTTAGAAAGACCTGCAGTGGACATTCATTCGCTTTCCGTGTAGTGCCTAATGGCGCAGCACGTAGTAAAGGTTTTGAAAAATTAACTTAAGTTGGAGGAAACGCCGCTACATGAAATATTATGTCCTAAAAATATAAGATGATTCAAGAAAGAGCATTTTCCCACAGCGTCGCGTAATATTTTCGCAGAATTTAAATGAGGACGAACTACAGCTTGCACTGAGTGAAACAATATTTTCACTCCATACTGTGGTGCATAATCAGTCGTTTAGAATTAGGGATTGTACGTCAAAATTAATTCAAACTATTTTTCGAAAAAAAAATTATTGTGTACGTATAAATATTGAAGCCATAGTCAAAAATGTGATGGAACCCTTCGCATTCTCCATTCTAAAAATCAAATTTGAAAACAATTGCTTTATCATTAATTACACATACACTTCAAACTACCAAAATTTAAAGGTGTTTTCGATTCTTGTTAGATGTTTTGATCACAAAGAAGGTATTTGAGTTAAAATTTTACATTTACCACTCTTCTTGGAGAAATATCGGAAATAATCATCAGTTCCATCATTGATGCATTAGATTGAAACAAATTGGCAAATAAGTCGGGAGGTTATTGTGCAGAAAATACCAGTTCAAGTTTTGGAAAAACAAAAACCTTTCGTTCTCGATTGAGTAATCAGTTAATTCGCTCAGTAATTGGAGTAAGCTGCGCTGCACGCATAATTCACAATGCAGCTGAAACCGCATCATATTTGCTTCTTGTAGACAGAGAAATAACTGGCAAAATTTATAGTTGCTTTTACATTTACACAGTTCGAGTAGAAAATCTGAATTAATTTTATGCTGACGAAGAAGTAAAATAAAAACGATTGCTAGGGCTATCCAAAACAAGACAACACGCTTTATTACCCACAGTTGTACTATCAGTACTATCACGACACTTGTTTAATCCTTTAAAATCCTATTTTATTTCAACTGATAGATGTCCCGTAGTTTTAAAAAAAATGAACAAACCGAACTTTGGCTTCAATTCCTCCAAACACTAGCATTAATTAGTGTTTCGTAATTCAGTGAAAAGAATGAGAAAAGAAAAATTGTCGAATTTTCGCAATATATTTACAATCTCATTTTTATATTTAAAGGAAGAATCGATTCTACAGTTCTACCACAAAATGTAAGCACTGTTTTAAACAATATAATTAAAAATGGAAATATAGAGAAGAAACGGTTTATTAACGAAGTTATAAATTTTTATACTTTTATTGTTTCTTTTCTAGAATTATGGGAAAGATGTGAGAAAATTACTGATTTTAAATGCAGTCATTTAATATGTTAACCAGATTGGACAAAAATAGATAAAAGAACAAATTTCGTGAAGAAATATTTGCCTGAAAACGAATATATAGTACTAGAAAATGTAATCTATGAAATATCATATTTGAAAAGATATCTATACTTTGAAAAGCTTCACAAAAGGAATAATGAAAAAACACCCAACGATAATCGTTGAATTCAAATTTTAAATTATTTTAATAAAATTCATATTATATGTGCATCTAACAAAAGCTATAGAATTCGAGATTTGTCTACGTGGTCCTAATGCAGCTACTAAAAGGATGATTTTTATTATAAATAATTTGTAGACAGCAGAAAAATTGCCGTTGAACATTGATACCGTAAAGCGAATGATGACTTCGATTTCGAGGGCAATACTTGCGAAAACTTCAAAGAACGAATTAAAAATTGCGACAAACTTCTAAAAACGGTTCATTCTGTTTCAAAATACAACTAACCATTTGTACGGATTATTTATACTTTAAATAACATTTTTACTGTAACTGTATGCTTTGTTTTCACTTATTTATTTACTTTAATCTTTTTTTCTGGTTGATTGGGCGAGATAATTTCCCAGATTGTCCCACGGAAGAAAATAGTCACCCTAAATCTAGTTATAGAAGAAGTGAGAAAAACTGGTTAGCAAACAAAGATTTTTTCCCTGTTTTTCATTACTGTTACGAAAGTTGGAAAACGCACGATTAAAAGTATTTTAATCATTAAATATTCTGAAAAGCGTTTTAAGAAGGCAACGTAATATACCTATATAAGTGTAAAACGGCATTAGGCTTTTGATGTTTGTTTACCAAAACAAATGCCAAAATAAATGACTTTTTTATAATTTAAATGTAGTTTCTTTTTCATGTGCTGTACTGTAGCAGTTTCGTCACTTAAATTTGGTAATAATTCTAAATACAATGTTCAGAAAATAGCTGAAAATATTTTTCTTGACATCTATAAATGAATTACTCTACGTAGGTAGTGATATTTGCTAGTTCCATCTGCAGATCTTAGATCCACCTTAGATCACGAATGCCTGTCATTGCTAACAAATCGGTTCACGGACAAATTATCTGAACAAAAAATGTCTCGTGTGACTAACTATTCAAATGGTGCCAGGAATTACGAAAACTTAATAAGCAACGATTCAGTTTTAGAGGTGTATTACTTCGGGTGAGCTCAGAATGTACACTTATAAGCTTCCAGAAACAATATTTTTATATTTTCAGTGCTGTATCTCTCCTAAACAAAGACTAGCGCTATGTGACTTACAGGGCAATGAACTCGTTCGGACGAATTTATGACTAAATTGTGCAGCAAGCAGCATTTTGGAGGGATTTGAGGGATTTTTGCTATCTATAATGTTATGTCTCTAGGCAAAACAATAGAAAATGGAAGTTAAAAATTAAAACGTGGAAGAGTTATTAGAAGATCATAAAAATCAGTTCAGTAGAAACAGACCTGGAACCTTCATAAGCAGAACCAGGATACTTTCAAAAACCGCAACAGAAAGGGATTGTAGAGGAAATATGTTTAGAAGAAAAAAAGAACAAAACTTTTGATCCGCGAAATTTGTGAAACATATAGTTAGGTGCAACATTTCAAGTAATGATATCATCCCGATAAAGAATCAGCAAGCTAAAGCAAAGCATTTTTAATGTCTCACATTAGAAGTATTTTAAAACTTAGATAACAACAGATCATATTGAATATGAGGAGTTTGAATGAGTCTTAAGCAGAGTAGAGACAACGAAATTAAAAAAAGGAGTAAGAAACAAAGAAAAATTAAATGAAATGACAAAGAAGGAAAGATTACTAGGTCTAAAATGCATTAATAAAAGTTTAAAACATTTTTGAAATATGATATCAAATGCGAGCTACACAAAATGTACAGTGATGGTATTACAAATTCTCGTACTCTATTTCAATATTCATAATCTATTTAAGTCCAATATAGTGTCACTTTATTTTCGACAAGAGTAAAACCTATTTTTTATGGTTTTGGTTTTTGATGAAAGTGTCATTTAACAAAATTTTGTCTCGTTACCGATATTTATTTATGTAAGAAATACCCTACTGGTTGCTGGTTACTTTTTATATGTAAGAAATAATTCTTAGTTTCAAAAGCAGTCATCTATGAAAGGTGGTGGTTATAAAAGATTTGCCTACACTAAACGAAAAAAAAATCGGAAAGTCTAATATGGAAAATAGAATTTATAAAATACCTATGCAGAAAACATATGAATATGTTCAGCATCTAACAATTCAATTTCAAATATTATTTCTTAGATTTTTTTCGTCAATAAATAGGGGGGAATAGAATTAAATAATGGAATACTCGTTATCACTCTCAACAATGCGCTCGTTGAAGCAGTAAGTGAGAGCTTTTATCTCGCATAGTTTCACTTTACTCTTGAATGACCTCTAAAGTACTTTTATAAGATCTCTCACAGAACGAAGTGATTTCCAATACGCTACAAACATTTTACGATAACATCATAAATAAAATCCTCTATTTTGTGAACGTAAACAAAAGAAAAATATAAAATTGTTTTTAATGACTTTGCTGTTGAATCATAAAAAGATAAATTAATTAGTTCTCCTAAATATTAGAACGCAATAAATTATTATTAATTTACTGCATATAACTTATATTAATATAATAAAGTAGTGCATGGTTGAAGAGATGTCAGATATGGTAAACTGAGCAAAGAAGACTTCCGTTATATACGGAATATAGATTATAATACCGTTAATTTATCTAACCAATTAATTTTCTATTAATTCGTTCTTTGTCTTTTTTATTTTCTAGTGAATCTTACTTAGTATAATTTGCATTACTTTAGTAAAATAACTAACAAAAGAATTCTGATAAATATCAGTGGAAAGGACATTTTGAGAATGAAAATATTATATTCCAAGCAGAAGCATTATCTATTCTTAAAGCTCTTCATTATAGCGTAAACAATAATATTGTTCATTCAGTTATCTATAATGATAGTATAGGAGTATTTTTTTTGCAATTTCAAATTATTTATAGACATCATTAATACATAAGATTCTTTCCTGTTATGGAATCTACTAAACAGAATTACTTTTGAAGCCAGAGGACTATCTAATACTGTTATCAAATTGCATAACAGGGCATGATTCTTTCTCAACGTTTTACAATAAACATAGTTTACCAATATTTATGGCTGTGTCTGTGGTGACACGGAATCTCCAAATCATTATACAGTTAAATATCTGTTAACGATACAATGCCATATTAAATTTTCTACAGCTAATGCCATTCATTTCAAAAGATTCCCTATTTAGCAAAAACACCTTATTCTTAAAATTCGTTAAAATAATAAATTTCCTTCTTCATTGGAACAACATACATGCTATCCCGACAAAAAATGTAGCATACTTACCTCTTCTAAAATTTCATTATTTTAACTTTAACTTCATACCCAGCAATTTTATTTTATGAGCATAAGGTGTTAATTAATTAAGACATTTTAATTTTTATATGATCGATTTTATGAACGTTGGATAGAGATTTATGGTCTCTGTGAATTTTACTTTTAAATGCAATTATATTTTATTTTTACTTTTTTATTTCTTTTTCATGTAAATATGTTTCCAAATTTATACATTTAAATTGTGTGTTGTAGTATGAAAAATATAAAACATTTGGTTAATATTATTTAAAATTTAAATAAATGTAGTTAATGATGGTTGAGGGACAATATATGTTAACACTGGCAAAGATCAGGTGTCCCCATTCATTGTCAACTAAACTGAATTGAAATCATAATCTTTGACTTTGAGGAGCGTGGAATCATTAGAGAAAACTGATAAGGTGGAATAAACTGGTACGACAAAATGCAAATATGTTTTTTGAACCTTTGAGTGTTGACACAAACTCTTGAGTGATGAGATTTTTGACGAAGAATGACGGAATGAGGCAATGACGGAAAACCAACGACGCTTCTTGGAATACTGACTTCGTCGATATATTATATATTCTCTAATAAAGAGGTTTCGAACTTTTCAACGAAAAGGCAAACTTCTGTCTATACTCGCCAAGAGCTCTTCATATACGAATCCTTCCTCTTTTCCATTGTTTCATTTCAAAAAAATATCAACGTATCAGGAATATTTCTCTAAAGATATTATTAAAAAAATTTGGGACTACTCTATTGAGAGGAATTAAACCATTTGATGAAGTAAAATGTACTTCATTTTCCTAATTTTCAAATAGCCAAACATTGTATATGCATCTAGAAAAATATATGTAGATCACGTGCTTCACAGATTCATTACTTTTAATATGAATGTTAAATTAGAAAGTGAATATACACTTTTATCTCTAAAGAAAGACCAAAATCAAGGAACTAAATAAATAAAAAATACAAATCTCATAAGATTTCATAATACTTGCATAATCTTGAATGTGTAAACCATTACTAATTACGTCTACACTCACAAGTTTTTGCTATACGTTAATGCAGGGAAAACTGCAAGTATCAAACTGAAAAGAGTATGCTATGATTCTAAAACAAAGGAGGGAGTTATGAAAAGGTCGCTTATACGTGGTTACCTACAGTAATTTTTTTGAAATTTCACAAAGTCGTAGCCAATATTTTCTAATATAATCCTAATGTATGGTTTATATTTCGTAATTGTAGATCATAGATGTGGTTCTAAATTTATACAATTACAATATATACCCTGAATTTCAGAAAACTGCCTGAATTAGTTCAGTTATCACTGAATTAGTTCAGTTTCCCAGTTAACACTTGGAAGATGCGAAAAACTGCTACCATTGTAGTATATACATTTTTCATCTGCTTTGAAGAAAAACATGATTTAATGTAAAAAAAATGACTAAACGCTTTAAAAAAATTCTCTGGTCATTTAAAAGAATTCCAGAAAAATCAAAAATTAATATTTTATATCATGCAGTTATGAAAATTTATTATCTGAGCCAGTTTGCATAAGCGAAATCCAACTGTAGCTCAAAAATTTAAATTCATACTTTCAAATTCGAAATTCTATCCTGGTATGCAAAGTAAAGATTTTGGTGTTATCAAGTGAAAGCTTGAAATTCATCACATTGTTACTCACAAGAGCAGAGAGTTGGAGGAAATTCCAAACCAATTCTCATTATTAAAGTGCCATTCAATCTATTTGACAGTGCAAGATGCTTGAATAATTAACTGCGCTTAGGAAGTTTCCATTGGCATTAGCAGACAGGAAGTGGAGAAATTCTCTCCAAATTATTTAAGAACAGGAGCTTTATTATGCCAGATATCGACTTTTTCTTTATCTCGGACCATCATATGTAACAGCCAAATAAAATGTTTATTTAGAAATAATGGCTAAAACAAAACACAATTTTTACTCTATTCAAATTATTTAAACTGTAAATTTTAAGAAAAAGTATATTTCTTAACTGTAAAATCAAATTCTAAGGTTTGAAAGGCATGCAAGCATTTGTTTCCTTGCATACATAACTCATATAATAACGCGTAAGCGTATTGCTATCTCAGCTATCGAAATGTTGGAAGATTGTTTATTCTTATGCTGATTTTAGCAAGTTGCGTTTGTTTGGTTTAGCTGATGACAGAAAACTCACCTAGTCTCTTGGCTTTTGCCTGATTTGTTTCACACACTAAATTGTCTGATGAAACTCAGTTGGAATATTATTAGATCCCTTCAAAAGGCTACTTTTTAACTTAATTGTAATGGAAATATATGTATCTTTAAAGAAACTCCGAAATTTGTAAATTTTCAGACAAAAACTCTTCATATTTATACCAATAATTCTAGTAACACATATAGTAAGAATCCAATTTGCATTAACAGTATGATTTAATGTCTAAATACTTTGAGGTAATTCATATTCATAAACAGCTCATGATATGCATTTGAATAGTATTTTATTTGCATAAGATATTTAGTTCGTAATGCTATAGTCGAGCCGAATTCTTTTTGGTATCTTCTATAAAAACAAACACAAGAGATACACTGCTCGACATTGAAAATGCAACAACAAGGAGGAGTGGTCAGAAAGTGATGAAATTTGGAAAAAAGACACAGACAGCAAGCAGCAATAAGTGATCTTTATTTCAAAATGATAGTTAAAATACAGCGCGACAACGGCGTCGTCTCAGTAGGATGTAGGACCACCTCGGACAGCGATGCACGAAGAAACACGACTAGGCACAGAGTCAATAAGAGTGTGGTTGGTGTCCTGAGGGATGGCTCTCCATTCTCTTTCAACCATTTGCCACAGTTCGTCTTCTGAACGAGGCAGGGGCAGAGTCTGCAAACGGCGTCCAATTACATCCCACACATGTTCGATTGGTAACAGGTCAGGAGAGTACAGTGGCCAGGAAAGCATCTGTATACCTTGCAGAGCATGTTGGCAGATGCGAGCACTGAGAAAAAAAGCCTGCTGAAAAATTGCATTAGGCAGCCCCTGAAGGTAGGGGATTGCCACCGGCCGCAGTACATTATCCAAGTATCGTTCAGCCGTCATATAGCCCTGAATACCCACTAGAGGTGACCTGGAATCGTAGGCAATACGCCCGAAACCATTATGCCACGTTGTCGCGCGGTGGGGTGTTCCACAGTTACTGCCGAATTAGATCTGTTTCCACGTCGACGCCACACACGTATGCGGCGATTGTCACTGGATAAACAGAAGCGTGACTCATCTTAGAACACGACGTTTCGCCATTCTCTCATTCACATCGCTCCAGTCCGGCACCATTCTAAACGTTGGCGTTTATGCTGTGGGGTCAATGGCAGAGGATGGATCAATGCTGTGGGGTCAATGGCACTCACTCCGTGAGTGCAGGCCACGTTCAAACAATCGACGGGAAATGGTTCTCGTCAACACGAGAACATCCAGGATATCCTGCACATGCTGCAGAATCGCGCTACAATGCGCCGGACCACCTTTCGGGACCACCACTGCTTGTCGGCGAATGCGTCGATCCACGTCACTCTGGTTGTACCTGCACCTCTCCTTCTTCCCACATTCTCTTGTTCCAACCATGTTCGCCATAGCCGGTGCACCGTGCTCGCATCCATGTGGGTATCAGCTGCGATATGGCGTAAGGACCAACCCGCCCTTCTCAATCCGATCACCATATCCCTCGTAAAATCGTCTATCTGCTGGAAGTGCCTTTGTTGACGCCGGCCTGGCATTTTCTCCTATTACACGTATCTCCCGGGACAAAAATCAACTTTCTTCGATAATTCGTCTGACAGAAATAACGACACGATTATTGCCCATTCTGTACGTTCCTTCCCTTACATCTTACTTAACGTGCGTCGGAGAGCTGTGTATTTCACATGATTCGCGTAACTCAGTGACATGCGTCTACTCTAAAATTTGCATAAATTTCTGACCACTCCTTCTTGGTGTTGCATTTTCAATGTCGAGCAGTGTGTAAAGCACATAAATGCTTGTAATGTCCTTGTAAATACCTGAATTGAACTACTGGTTTCAGAAAGTTGCGGTGAGGATTTAATATATCTTCAAGAAATTTACTATACTTTCATGTTTCTCAACATTACGTGCGGTTCAGTGAAAATGACCCAGCTGGAGAGTTTTTAATACAATGATAGCATGAGTACAAAATTTAAATTTGGATGTCTTTCAAATATTATGCTTTCCTACATATTTAACGTTATTGATTAACTTAGAATTCAAATTCTTATCTTTTAAATGGTGACTAAAAAGAAATTTAATAATTACTATTATTTAGTAATGAAATTGATGTTATACCACCAATCGTTGCCTATTGATGTTATACTGTAGTACTTTCTGTCTAATAATACAAGATTCTTCTAAATGCCTTTAAACTATTCTGAGCAAGATACGTGAAGGTACTTTTCGTGATTCAGAAAGGGAATTTCCCAATTCTCAGAAGGACCTGTTAACCATTTGCACCCCTGCAGTGTATGCAAGTGTTTGATGATTTCAAGCACTTTTTTTAACTGTAAATTAAAGATGTAAACTAGTATCTTCATAGACAATAGCTGATCTCCAAGAAAATCTAATTTAAAATTTTTATAAATAATAACTATCAAGATCATCACATGAAAAGGACAAATGCCGTTTCACCGCTACATTATGAATTATATTTAACAAGTTCATACATGATGTGAATTACAAAATACTGTGCCATTTTACTTATAACTTTTGCAATATTGTAAGGTTTTAGTTAAAACTAACAAAGCTTTATGTTAATTTCTCTTTCCTGTGAACTCTTATTTCAACTTCCCGTTAGAATGAGCAACCGATTCAGCTTTATGCTAATTTAAAGTGGAGCCAAGTTTTGTATTTAAAGGTTAGCAAGGAACTTCTCAGTGTGTGAGAGAACTTTTAATCTCAGATTGCTTTAGCGCTGTTCAACGTTCACCTAACTAGTTAGTATTTAAATTCTAAGCCTTAGCGCTGTTACTCTAATACTTATTGAAATAATCTAATTGCGTTAGTATTAGCCAAATCTTGCTACGCACAATTGATAGTTTAGAATAGAGGCCAACCTGGCGTTTAAAACTCTGAGAGCAACGACTACTTAATTTCTACTCACTTTATTTTAAATTATTTGATTGTTCAGGTTAAATTTTTCAGTTTAGACCCAAGTGCGGTCATTATTTTCTGTTATCCCTTCCGAGTTGGGAAGTTGCTCTAAATAGTGGTTTAATAAAAGGGTAATTTTAAACCCCTCTTACGTGCAGTTATTCTATCACTTAACCACAGTTATTCTACCACAGAACATAGCTGCATTCAGAATCAGGACTTTGAAACGGTTACGACAATGTTCGCCAAAAGCATGCACAGAACACTCAGTCCTGACAATATATATATTAAACGTATGTTTTCGATTATAAGAAAAGAAATCATTTTCTTATTAAAGCGACCTTTGCTTGAAACTTTAATGACCTTTAATATCTACACCATACTGATAGGCGGTTAATGTTGTAAGCTTAATGAAGTAAGCACAGTGGTTGTTTTCAAAAATAAGAAAATTAGAATTACATTTCAAAAAATATTTATTGAATTTTACATTTATAATTTATGTCGATACTGCACAAAATTAAGCAACTTTTCGCCAAATCCTAAAAATCGCCCGTCACTAAGAAGGTATAGAAATTAAAATTTTGTAATGTTTAAATTAGAAAAGTATAGTTAAAATATGTTGATTATATGTAAGTATTTATACTAAATAAAATAATCGTATAAATTATATATTAAGGAGGCAATTTTATCCAGTTATTCTAGATCAGCCCTGTTGAGCAAATTAAATCAATCTTACTAAACTAGAGAGTTTATTATGAATGATTTATAATTTTGCCATGGATTTAACTTAGATCTTTGGATGCCAACATTAGTCACGTCAAGGAAAACTATCCATTTAGCTAATTAATGTCAAATACTTGCTTGCATTAAATACGAAAGCATCATTTGTTCTCAGAAGGAGAGAAGATGACGGAAGTCAGAGAGAAGGAAAAGCTTAGTTTGTAATACAAATTCAAATGAGTTGAAATAATGCGCAAGGAAAAGGTCTTGCATGTAGTATTTAAGAGCTTGCGACTGCAACACATTCAATCCATTTATTTGTTTTCGCGCTATCTAGAAGCTAGCATCTTAATTGCTACTCAATTCGATTATTGCTTTTGCTTGCAACTGAGCATTGATTCCTCTAAAATTTGGAAAAATCAAACAAATCGTTGGAACTCGCAATTAACTGATACGTAAAACTTTCTTTTGCAGCAAATAAAGAAATGCCAAAAGTTATTTTGCTTGAAATTTGTTTAGATTGCATCAATTTTGGCTGTCAGATGAAATGCATAAAATTTATTTTGTAGTAGGACGTTAATTAGTAATTCTAAAATGATTAAATTAGAAGTAGAAATTTTGTAGAAACATCATTTTCCAAATATGACTGAGAGCCATTAGTCGGCTGATAACAGATCAAAAACATTCAGACAAAACATATCCATTGCAATTTTAGAAAACAGACAGTAAACTCAATGTTTTAAGTACTGAATCCTGAATCATGCAAATCTACGCAAAATTAGATTAGGTTAAGTGTGGAAATGGAATGGGGACAATATCTGTGAACCGCAAGTTAGTCAGTTTGGCCTAAGGTTCCCAATTATCTAGCCAGAGAACGCTGCGAAAAGTACATATCCTATATTAGCATACTGTCCACTCTGAAAGCACTGCTGTCCTGCAGAATAGATGCCCTTGTACCTGTTGTACCTTGCGTTAAATTCTTGTGCAGCCTAACACAGTGCTGTGAGCGTACACTGACTGCCGTACCGAAGGGCCCAGAGAAGGCATGACATAGCGTCTGTGCGGCATGGGGGCATTCTAAATATGCAGCGAGCTGAAAGTCCTTTCGAGCCGTTGGTAGTAGGTAAAGAACGGCGGATGCTTTTCGGACCGATTCCTTGAGTTTCCGCTCTGAAAATTAGAGCGGCAGCTTAACAGTTAGCTTGGTCCAACACAGTACCTGAATCACCTACTTTACTACAGAGGTGCTGGCCTAGCTGCTATCTGTAAGTGTCGGCGTAAATGCGTGGGCGGTTCATATTTTCTGCAGCGATATTTTTAACTGCTTTGGCTGTTGTTACTGACGCTAACTTGTAAAACACTGTTTTGATGGTTGAGGTGTGTTTTCTATTGACATACGACAGTATTGCCGTACGTTAAGCTGGATAAAGGCGCTTTCAAGTTTATTCTTGAAATCCCCTTGAATACAGACAGGCTTGAAAGCTATGTGCTGGTTGCATCTACATGTTTACTCCTTCAGCTTTTATTACGGAATGGATACTGGCTTGTGATGCTGGATTTTCGTTAATGTTGATGAAGAAACTCTCGTCATCAAAGGTTGCTGAAATGCTGAGCTGTGTGATTTAATGGTGCGCTGCTTCTTTTTTCTTCTCTAATATTATAATGGGAGCACTTCTGCCAGGATATCTGAAGCTACTGTTGCGCATTCAGTACTGCCATGTTTAGCATAGTTCTAGTATTCTATACAGCTATATCAGTGTTCTCAGCCCAGGAAATATTAATGAGGTTAGCAATGCATATTTCGCATTTTGTGTATTATATATCTGCATTAAATCTGTAAATAAATAGTACGCTAGGAACTAATTGTATAAATAATGTTTTTCACATTATGTTCGTTATATTTGTGCCTTAAATTAGAAATTCAACAGAAAAATATACACTGTATAATAATGTTACGGATTTTGTATATATTTAGCTATTTATTTAGAAATGTAATTAAAATTGCTTTATTTTCCGGTGCAACGCAGCGCGTGACGAATTTGAAGACAAAGCTACGACGGAAATGTAAAAAAAGTAGAGCGCGTGCATTTAATATTTAATAAAATAATATCTCGCAATTGGTTTTGTAATCCAGAAAAATCGAGAAAATAAGAGAATGATCTCGTGCTGATTAAAAAGCTTATAAAAGAGAGATTAAAAACATCTCACCTCAATCATCCGGTTTTCCATTGTAAACAGCGTGAAATATCTAGGTATCCATTTTGATTCACAGATTTTATTCAAAAATCATGTAGAACATACTCTAAGAAAAGCAAATCCTGCCAAAATCGCCATTCGAGCATTAATTAATAAACAATCCAAGCTAAGCATCAACATGAAAAGAAGATTATATTTACAACTAATAAGATCAATTTTAATGTATGCAGTGCCAGTCTGGGCAACAGTGTTCAAAACATACCGCAACAAAATCCAAATTTTCCTAAATAAATGTTTAAGAGAAATAGTAGACGCCCCGTTGTTCGTCCGCAATTGACAACTACATAAAGACTTAAGATTAGACCAACTGATGATGAAATACTCACCACCAGCAATAACATCTATACCCGAATTGAAAACTCTGGATACCAACATATCAAGAATTTAATCAACTACGACCCAAAACTTGAAATAGCGGCCAAACGGCCGCGCAGTATTTTCCATAATTCACGATGGTAAATTTGTAAATATGTATATATCACAATTAGAGACTTGTTTTTTAACGAAAAGGACTTAATCTTGCACCGAGATTTGACAAAGCTCAGTGGATTTCAATTTGTGTATTTAGTGTTTGTGTTCAAGTGTGTATTATAATTTCCCTGTGTCTGTCTCCAACTTTCCACACGAGCGCTTATTAAGCAGCAAAGAACAAGGTCAGTCTCAGGGTGGGTGACCACCTACTTGACACGACTCAGCCACTCACAGCTGTAACGGCCCCAGATGCTTAATTCACCTACTTACTGTCCATGTATCAGCTTCGGTGGTTATCGCCCTGATTTTAAATACCAACGCCTAAGGGCAGAAATTACCAAATGTAGCAGTAAAAGCAGTTATCTGCTATATACTGTAGAAACCAGGAAAAGAATCGGAAAAAATCTCAGCTCAGTTGCTGCTGTTTTAAGCGTACTGTTGTTTACGAGTGCTATTATTGATTGCAGCGAATTCGCTGTGAGATAGAATTAGTTTCTATGCATTTTGAATTTGAGTTTGTTTAACGTTTTAACAGTTCTAAATATAACTGCTGTGAGATATTGTGATATTGAACGAATATCTCTAAGGAAATATTTCAGCATTTTGTTTTATTTCTTTTGAAATGAATAAATTTTATTAACTTTTTGACGATTTGTTCATTCAATCCATTACAACCCTTACGCGCGCAACATTTTTTTGGTGTCAGGAGTGGGAATTGAATGCCATTCATTGAGCAATAGAAGAACAATTAAGGCAATTTATGACAGCTTTTGATGCACTTAAAGAAGAGGTAAAAGCTGGCCAAGATTCGGTTAAAGAGGAGATGAAAGCGGTTCAAGAAGATGGAAGCTGGTCTAGTTTCCGTTAAAGAGGAGATGAGAGCCGTTCAAGAAAAGATCGAAGAGTCTGTTAAAGAAGAGACGAAAGTCGTTCAAAAAAGATGGAAGTATCTGTTAAAGAAGAGATGAAGGGTGTTTAAGAAAAGATTGAAGCAGGGCAAGAGGAAATGAAAAGAGAAATTGCCTGCGTGATTAAAAACAAATTGGAGGCTATGGGAAGAAGAATTATTCCGTCGGTCGAAAATAGGGTTGGAGAAATTTGAAGAAACAATTTCTTCTGTCAAAGAACAAACTGATGACAGAGTTTCTGCGGTTGCCAAAGAAGTTGGTACCTTGAAGCAATTCGTAGCGACGGCAGGGAGCAATATATATGGTTTTAAATTCTACCCATGCCTGCACGTCCCTCACTGAAACTATCTACCTATGATGGGAAGACCTCCTGGCAAGTATATAACACACAATTTTCTATAGTGGCGGAAGCGAATGGAGGGGATTCCCAAGCTAAGGCCTGTCATCTGAGAGCAGACGCAGCGGATATCCTTCAGACTCTTCCCGAAAACCAGAGACTAGATTTCGAAGCTCTGTCCGGCGCATTGGAGCTGCGTTTTGGGGAGAAATGTTTGAAAGACTACAGCAGGCTTCAATTCAACTCCCGTCAACAGAAGCCCACAGAAACACCCCAGGAACTCGCTACGGATGTTGAAAGGCTGTCCCACATCGCCTTTTCGGAGTGCCACAGAGAAACAAGAGAAATCCTGTCCCTGCAATACTTTATCGATGGCATCCGGGATCCTGAAATACAGAAAGCTCTGAGAATGGCGGATGTGAAAGATATAAAAGGCGCTCTAGTGTACGCTATGAAATTCGAGGCAGCCCAGCAAGCAACTCATAGAGATCGCCACCCAGTCAGAGCTGTGCGATCCACGAGCCAGTGGATCAGTTGTTAGCCCGTTTAGATGATTCATCCAGAGAAGTCAATGCCTTGAGACGGTATATTAGTGATAAGAAACTGATCGTCAAGTGCTGGAACTGCGGTGGTTTAGGCCACATGCGAAGGAACTGTCGAGCACCCCACTGCACGGAAAATAAGACATACGATGTAAACAGACAATTAAATGCCATTAGAGGGAAAATGAATGACAAGAAACCAATGTGCTGAAACTGAGGAGTTCAAGTTCATATCACCTCTTGGCAATCACGGAAGTAGTGAGATGTGTGAATATTTCGAAACAGACAGTCTCTCCATTATGGATATAATTTTGGAACATTGAGAATGTTATAAAATGGCCTGGAGAAGGTCATAAAGGAGTAATATCTGCTTCTCAAGATGCGTATCTTTCAATAAATGCCCATTTTAACAGAAAGTTTACTACGCGGCAATTAATTTCACAGCTTTCAGCAACCAACGGAACTGTTGTATCACAGTAAGATTGTATACGGAAAACTTAACCCTAGATCTATGGAAGCGGTCTGTTCAATCGGAAATGAAATTGCTTTATTCTTAATTTTTTTAAAATTTCCTTTTTAATACTTTGATACTTTTCGACTTTTCTTGAACTTATAACAATCTGATAATATAACTTAAATTTTGTCACCCTGTCTTTTCTGAATGATTAGTATTTTAAATAAAACTAACTGTTTATACCTAGAGTTTCGGTAAGCGATCATTTTGTTTCTTCTCTGTTTAGTAGAAGGCTAATTCAGCTTGGTGTAGCAATGTCGGGACGCCACTATTTTTTCATGCCATATGTTATTCGAAAGCTGATGGTAACAGTGTAGAGATTTTAGGATATTTTTGAAGCAATACATGTGAAAGATGAGCAAAGCCTTCGCCAGGACTCCAACCACGAACCTCTCGAATACCCGCTGAGCGTGCTGACCACTACACCACGAAAGCATGCTAAGAAGGCGGGAGAAATACATTTAAAAGGGGAACTGGGGACCTCCCCTAATCCCCATTTCCCCTTTTAAACGGCAACTGGGATTAGGGGGACTAGCTGCCAAATCCTAGTGTTGAAGAATCATCATTCACTGCCTTTTTAGTTCTGGCGCCATTGTAGAGACGTTAGAATATTTTTGAAGCAAGACGTGAAAAATGAGCAATGTCATCCCCGGGACTCGAACCACGGACCTCTCAAATACGCGCCGAGTATGCTGACCACAACACCACAAAGGCATGCTAAGAAGGCGGGAGAAATACCTTATAATAGAAGTGAGACCCTTCTTCCGAAACTGGAAATGTCTCAAACGGATTTCATGTTTCGACTCTGACTTTTTGTACGATGTTTGAACTTTTTCTGTGTCACAAAGCGAACTTCATTGCGCTTTCAGTTGTTCGAGGCTTCTGACCCGCTTTTGTAATCTGTAATTTTTTTTCTATGAATCCTGTCACGTAGAATCATTGAAAAAATATCTATCAGAAGAAGACTTGGAGTTGACTAAGAATTATTCGATAACAATTCTGGTTCAGAAATTAGCTCTCATAAAGAACCCAACGTAGAAATGTTGTTACATATAACTTGATTGGAAAGATCAGTCGAAATAAAATCGTATAAAACTTCTCAAGTATCACACAAGAACAATGATATATAATAAAAAAGAACAAACATTTAAAGAACTAGAACAAATGAAGATTTGAACAAAAGTAAAAATTTAAACAACAAGGAGAGGGACATAAGAGATGTAGTCTTTACAAGGAGTTTATGAAAATTCTGGCATTCCAGTATAGTTTGCTTATCTCACCACATTTCGGAGACTCTTTATACAGTTCTGGGCATATAAGAAGATGTTCTGCATTCTTGATACCCGAATTTAACATAGAAATGTATTTCATTTCATCTAATTAAGGCTAGATTATTCCAACTTTCAACAAGTGAATCCGATTCATGTAATGATGGTTCTATTATTCTTTATTCATTTTATTTATTCAAAAGGAAATGCTGTAATATTTCACTGTCTTATTTCAGTGAAAAATAAGACATTCCTTCATCGTTTTCATATTGTATGCAGTTCAAAAACAAAACTCCGGCAAAAAGAAATTGCAGATGTCTTGAACGAGAATTTATTCGAGATCCAGAAAGCAGTCATGGTCCAACAATGTCTAGGAAGAAGTCATAGTCTAATTAGCACGGAGGCAAACTAAATGATTTGAAAATAAGGAAATTCAATCGAAAGTCGAAGAAATAGCATATGATGGTACACGTGGATAAAGCAAATTATTTCAGCAAATTCCTTGGAAGTCTTCCTCTTGAACATTCATTGTGAGAAGCAGGTGGGCGAAATACCTTTGCTAAGAGAAACATAACTGGGAATACAAGTGGCATGGAGACTTTTTATCATTGGAAAATTATTGCGTCAAAGCAGAGAAGCGGAGGCACGTCGAAAGTGGATAAATGTAACCCAGAGTGAGTCACGTGATGAGCTAGAAGCTTTTATTGCTCTATTATAAGGTCGTGATGCTTTAACTGCTGAAAGAATTCCTGCTTTGAATTTATAATCCTAATCTCGGGGCCTAACATTCTTCATTGAAACAATGGTAAGGTACAGATTCTTCGAATTCAAGTACTTGAGCTTTGACTTCAATTTAATTAGATTGCAGAGAATACAAACTAAATTATTTTTTCTTCAGAGATATGGAATGTCTTTATTGTGTATTGCATATTCCCTTATATGCCAGACGAAAGTATTATAGTTCAAGAACGGCAAGATGTCTCTCTATTCAGTACATGCCGAAAAAGCCGATAAATTCAGAATAAAGTTTTGGCTTTTGGTTAATGTGAAAAAAAATACTTTGTAAATGAACATCCTTATTAGAGAAGAAATGAAAGTAAACCAGTTGAAGAAACTGTTGGAAAATCTGCCGCTTATCGTTTGAATAAGTCTTTTCACAACACCGGAAGAAATGTTACTATTGACAATTTCCTCTTTCTTTGAACTAAATAAAAAAATTGAGGAATATAGGAATTTCATAAGCTCGCACAGTTAATCGTGCAAAACAGGGAGTATTTAGCTGTAGTTTAAAAACATGAAAATGTGTCACATTCTAAAGGAATTGCCAAGCCTGCTAATTTATCTCTCACGCCATATTAGAAAAACAAAGAGCACAAGAATCCTTTCCACAAGTTCACTTCCTCCAATTCTTGGAATTCCTTCATCAAATAAAAAAAACGTACACCACTTTACAAGATTTAACAACGCACTCAATATAATATAAAATATATGAAATATACTATGTAATATAGAATAGACGCTGCATCTCAAATGGCCCGCAAATATTCCGTGAGATCTTCAAGCTACCGTTGACAAGCACATGTGTTCTTAAATGTGCATTAGTTACCTAAGATTAATGCATGGATCATAGAAAGAGATTACTGGCAATGGGAATATTAGTCGTCGTGACTTTATTTTAGATCAGGTCTAATAGTTAAGAGAGAGTTACCATTTCTAAAAGAATATTCGTACACCCATCAGAAGACAAAAAGTGTTCTTTCTGCAAATAAGCGTAAACAGTGTCAAATAAACCAACTTAAGGGTAAAAAAAGCATAAATGTTTCTGCAAGGTATAGTAAATATGTCTGTAGGCCTTGCACAAGAAAAATTACTAAATTAATCATTTGTGTAAATCGCAAAGACAAATGATGTAAATAATTTATTTCAATTTTAACTATCTATACACTCGTATTTTATCTAAAAATATGAAACAATATTTTTCTACGAATATCTACGTAAAAATTGTTCTTGTTTTGATTTTCTTAGGGATTATTTTGTAAAAAATGTATTACTGTTTTTTTCCATTAGCAAAATTGAGGCCGTAATGACGGCCCACAGATGTTAATCGAAAATGCCGTAATGCTAATGCTATGAAAAGGCCTTCATGCAAAGAAAGTCAAGGGTATGTGTTTTCTTCTGAACAAAACAGGAAGCCTTTTAATTGAAACAAAAGACATCAGAATTGAAGTGAACACAAATGCTACCATGTCCTCATTGCTAATTACTTGAGGTTAATTTTTTAACATCTGTTTCTAAACGTGTTTACATCTGAAGGGACTCGGGAACGTGAAATTTTGCTTCGTACATTATGGAACCTGATCGTTTTAATAATGTAGGTGTGATGGTATGGGAAAGAATAATGAGCAATGGCCGTACGCCCTTTCAATAGCGGATCTTTCGCCGGATATCGGGATGAAATTAGAACATTACGCATATGGATCTGACTTTTCATTTAAAGACGATCGTCCACATCAAGAAACCCTCGTTGGTGAATTCCTTGAAAGAAGACACTGAGCGAATACTACAGCCAGCGAAATCTCCTGATATTAACTCGAAAGTGAACTACATTGGAATGAAACTACCTTATGGGACTATCTTAGGAAACGTAGTTGCACTTAGGGATCCTTCTCATAAACATGCAACTGCCCTGACAAGTGGAAATTAATTCCCCAAACTGTGATTAACAAAATTTTAGTCAGCATGAAAAGACATCGTGGTCTGTGTATACAAGAAAGGGGAGGACAAATTGTACTCTAAATTCATAAGCCTTAATTTTTTCTGAGTTATTCTTTTTTCTTAACTCACCTTGTAACATATTATTACCATTTTTATCATTTTTTGCTAAAGTTTATATCATATGTATTACCATTAATTGTTTACTTCATAGTTATGTGTTATGGTGTTTTGTATGATTCTAAATAAATATATCAAATTGTAATTGTAGTGTCTAAGAAATACGTAATTCATGTAATAATTTTGGACATAAGCATATTTTAGCTGTGGGAATGACTGAATCAACTGACTTCGGGGGGTCGCAAATTCGTGCTATATCCGACAACACTGCTCGTTTGGTATATGTGTTGCCAGATTCAATGGATATTACAATGTGTATTCTATTGCTCTCCTAAATTTTCCATAGTCATATCTTAAGCTGAATGATGGAGAGGATTATTTCAAAACTCCGTTTCATTTAACTCAGGTCACCCCATGCCATTTGTTTTGTTTCATCCCATTACGTTCAAACAAATGGTATACTCTCTCTGAAGACTTTTGGTTGGAGTAATTATGAAGCAGTCCGAAGTACTCCACAGCAGATTCACGTAGAAGTCGGCTACGGATGATTCTAGAAGAAAGTATTTTCCTTCATGAAAAAATATTTGATGAAGGTTCCGCTTAATTAAGAACGGAACGCATGCTGTTCCATACGTAACTATTTGAAAACTGTAGGCGCTTACCGGAGAATCATTAACTTTCTTCTAAATAATTTTTTAAAGATTAATTTGAAACTTGAAAACTTCAATTTGTAGAAACATTTTTCTATGTTCAAATTAAACGGATAAAGATATTTTTAAAACATTAACATGGTAGGAAAGAGATATTTTTTATGATACTTCCCTTCAAAAGAACATAATTGAGAGACTGACTGCTAATAGCTTTTTGCATTAGCACTAAAGACCACGTGCTGCCAAGTGATGTACTTGCTAGCTCCATAGACCGCCAATGATGATGTAGATAGTAAACTATCGCTGAAATAAGGCAGTATATAATGCTTTTATTTCTGGATTGTTTTCCAGACGTATCCAAAGCTGATTTATGCGCTCTAACGCAAGCTCTATGGAACTGCCCAAGGTAATGTTTTTTGCAGCATCAGGTCTAATGGGCAATTGTGCAATACATTGACAATCGGGATTTGGACGGTGAGTCAGAACAAAGTCTTCTTCACAATATTTAAATATTTCACTTCAGAATGGACTATAACTGCCCACATTTTCTCTAAGTATATAAATTAACGTGTTATTTAAGTGTTTAAATTAACGTATACATCTTCACAGACAAGTAACAATGATCAGTAAATGAATTACATTGTTGTCTTCCGTGGGAATCGCTCCACTTTTAATAAACTCAAAAACAACTTATCTTCAAACAATAAATCAATTCTCTTGCGTTTAAAAAATTCAAGGTCCACAAATGTGAGGACTTTTTATTTTTGAAATATTAATTAATTTGGATAAACTAAATCAGCTATTTTTGGTATGACGAAAAATCTAATTGCTTGTCTTTGAAATTTCATAATTCACCACTTATTTTAGTTTTAATATTTAGAAAGGATCCATTAAATCATGAAAAAGGAATAAATTTTATTTGCTTTTTCAGTTCCAATTAATTAAACATTCAGCACTGATAAGATTACAGTGACAGACTGAGACAAGGATTGCAATCACATGATGTTTATTTTGAAACAAAGCTTAAATGTGAACGTTAGCACTATATAACAAAATTGTTTTTCTTTTAACAGCCGTTATTAAAGATTGAACTGAAGACATATCCTTAGTGGCTGTCTGCGGAATTTCAGTTTAAGATTCAGTCAAAGTGGGTACGAATTCTTTTTGCAGTAGGGTTCTCTGTGCAATAAGGTATGATATTTAAGTTTAAAATCTGACCATGTGACCTTTGTTCAACATTCAGATACTTTCTGAGATGGGAATAAGCAACATAAGTAAAGTCTGCTTTTGCTGATAATGAAAAACTATTTAGTATTGCTTGTATTCTTGAATTTCAAACTTTTACATGAAATGCGCATTTTTGCACGTACCGCAAGATGATTTTGAAACCTTATTCGAACTAACTACGAGATTGTTTTCACGTAAGAGGTTTCCCATGGTTTCAAATTAAACTCTCTGACAACTGGCTTTGTTTTTCAGCAACCTGCAAAAGTGCATCAAATTCTGCTAACGTAATCTGGAACGTAACTTGAAGGTGCATTAAAATTATTTTCTAGACTCTCCGTGAAGTTTCTAAATGATAATGTTTATTAAAAACATAACCGAAAATTTTATAGTTCCTAGAAACATTTCTACAAAAGTAAGCTTAGTTTTGAAGGCAGCTTTCTATCTGTTTAAAGTCGTGAGTGTCATTCTTTTCTCCGGCTCTAAAGAGGACAAATACTATTATAATGCACTCACTTCCAAAATTTACGCATGGAGAGGAAAATGCTACTTTTCCGCAAGCCAATCAGAATTGAAGAGGATGTAATTCGCTGCAGAGGTAGATGGAAGTATGCAAATATGTTAGGTAACAGCCAATCGCGCTCTCATGTCAAGAAATATGCAAAAAAAGGCAGTCTTATCAGAAGCCAGCTTTATAAAGGGTTACAGAAGTTCATTGTAAGTGCTGATAGGAGGTGTTTAAAACTTTCGTACAATTTGTTTTCAAGACATACGTGTTTCTATGACTTCCAGAAAACAAATGGAAGATTCTGAGCGCTGGTGTGCTGTGGGGCATATTAAAGCAGGACAGTCGATCACAGATGTTGCTCTTTTCTTCGGCGTTCATCATTCTGTAATTTCTCGTTTATGGAAACAATTCCAAACCACACAGGCAGTTGTCCGAAGGCCCGTAGCCGGTCGCCCAAGGGTTAAAACCCCCGCGGATATCGATATATTGCTAGTGTAGCCAAGCGGAATCGTAGAGCGACATCCACACGTATGACACCTATGGTTACAGCATCTATTGGTAAGGCGATATCTGCAACTACTCTGCGCCGAAGATTACATATGAGTGGACTGTACGCCCGGGTACCTCGAGTTTGTGTTTCTCTATCCATCCAATCAAGAGGGGGCGCGATTACAGTGGTACAATTGGAATGTATCTGACTGGGGCAATGTCATGTTTACGGATGAGTCAAGATTTGCTCTGGAGCCAGACGACAAGCGTATAAGGATATGGCACGAACAGCGAACACGCAATCAGTCCCAAAACATCACCGAACATCACGCATTCCGAGGCGGAAGCATTATGGTGTGGGGAGGGATTTCATTAGGATATCGCACCGACCTGCACATCTTTAAACGGTTTCTTTGATAGCTGTCCGGTATCGAGATGAAGTCCTAGAACACATTGTGAGATTATACGCTGCAGCAGTTGACCCTACTTTTGTTTTAATGTTACATTTGTTTCTTCTGACCATCGTCGATGACGACCTGGAGAGTGAAGGGATTGTGTGTATGGCGTGGCCAGCATATTCCCCCTACTTTAATCCCATTGAAAACCTTTGGGATGATCTCAGCCGTGCTGTGTCTTCACGTTTCCCACCTGCAGTCCCTCTTATTGAGTTGCAAACTGCTTTACAAGAAGAATGGCGATTGCTTAATTCCGCGGTGGTTTTCCACCTAATTGAAAGCATGCTCACAAGGTGTGAACTTTGTATACAGATGTCCTTTTTTTCATTTTATGCTGTTTATTTTCACTTTATGCATAATTCTGTTTAAGTCTCCAGTATGTCATTATCTGATAATTTACAAAAATTCAATATTGTTTTCATTTCTGTATATAATTATTGATTTTATTTTATGCATAAATATATATGCTACTTTCATGCCGAATTTTGTGTCAATCAAAGCAGTATTTGTTGATTTTTTTGCATTACACATCTTCGTGCTTTACGTTTGGAAGTGAGTGTTTAAAGAGAGGAATAATACAATTAAGAGCAAATAAATAGTTTTTTTATAAAAAATCGAGAAAAGTAGCACTGAAGGCTACGTCTCCAAAATAATGTTCTGATTGCAGCAAAGCTACAATCATACACTAATTGAAACTACTAAAGCAATAATTGGGTCTATTTTTTCAAGGTTATTTTTTTTATCTTATTCTCTTTGGCCACATAATTACTACTAGATCTTGCTAAGGAACCTGGCGACTTCTCGCACAGGCGCGAAATTGTTAAATATTAAGTTATTTAAGAAATTTACTGGCATCAACAATAAATTAAATACTGCTCTTGAACATAGCTAGATTTTATCATATCAAAACAATAATATAATGAACATGGTGTAAAGTGTAGACACTGATATCAAGTTAAGTAAAGGAGTAACACAATTTAACGTAACTACGAAATTATTTTCATAAATTTGCATTGTGTAATGTATGAGCGACATAAACCCAGTACAAGTGGTCGAGTATTTAAATAGTAAAAATTAAAACTAACAGATAAATAAAATATCTAACGTTTATTGTGAGTAACAACATACTAGTTGTTACAAAGTTACAGTTGTGGTTTTAACATTAGTTGGCCTGTCTTAATTTTTAAACTAAGGGAAACAACAACAATAAAACATACCAAGAGTGATGTGGACTCACCACAATAATGATTTTGAGTTCTTAACACTTTTTTCACGGGTTGCATGATGCACGGTAAGACAAAATTCCGTGGGGAACCAAAAGACATATTATCCCGTCTAGACTGGTAGAATCTTTAAGAATAAAAAGAAAGTGGTAGAATCTGTAAGAATAAAAAGAAAAGGCCATCGACTGCCGTTCTGTTACTTGCATCTGGAGGGCGCCAAACTGCCTTGATTCCGTTGGTCATTTTCTTCTGTGTGGATATCGGTTACGTGTTTCTCTAGAAGTTACGTAGCAATCAAAAACGAATCTCCAACCTTCCGTTTCCGCTGCGTTTTCTCGCCATTTCATCGTGTGTCGTCGGTTTTTCTTCAGTTGACGGGAATCTTGAACTTGGCGATGGGTGAGGATAGAAAGGTCGCCCAATTCCAGCAGCCCTCTCGGTGCGAACCAGAGATTCTCCGAGGGTAACCGGGTCTACTCTGCCTTCCAGAAGTTGGCTAATGTTACCCAATTTTCAATGAAAGCCCTCAAGACTATTGTGAAAGGTCAAACACTCCTCCGCTGAAATGCGATATAAACAAAATTTTTCGATTTAGCCTCGCCATAAAAACATCAGGGTCCTACTAAACATAGGGATATGCTTAACGGCCACCAGTTTCATCCCCGTAAGCATATTCCTTTAGAACAAATGCACGTAAGGCACCCAGCGACTGAAGGGTGCAGAATATGTAAATTTAACAAATGGCCAAACGTTTGGCAAATGAATTCAGGGACGCTGTCTGTCAGAGATAAGGAAAAGAGTTTCTCACAAAATTCAGAGTATACGAATGTTTTCCCCTCACAACAAATTTTCGGAAAAATTAGTACTAACACAAAGCACTGAGTTAAATCTATTACATAACTTCCATTACAAATAGACAAATTATAACTATTGAAAGGTAAAATATAGTACTTGGCAAATTCAATTCAATCAAATGCAAAATATTTTTACTGTTGAAGTACTACAATTTCAAAGTTATTCGGATGAGCAATCATTTTTAGAATTTTTCGTTTCTTCGACACCTTAGTCGACATTACCACCAGAATCAGAAGATATGGATTCATAAACGTTACCAGAAAGAGGGGTAAACAATAAACAAAAACTAATTAAATTTACATACCAAACTAGTGTAAGAAACAGGAAACTTTAAAATTTACAAGTTAAATAACCTTAATGGTCAAAACTAAACAACCTCAAACAAAACAGTACAATTAAACCCAGAAGTAAATTTAAGTTCTTAAATAAAATTGAAAGTCAAAAATCAAACTTCGCTTAAAGGATAAAAAAATAACTTTGAACAATTACTTAAACTGAACAAAAAAAATAAATTAATAAAAACCATTTACTGAAAGCCTGAAATTAAGAGACAGTGAATAACTGATAAATTTAAATTAGGAAACAATATTACATAACAAAATAAGTACCAGCACAGAAGAATTGTGAAAATAACCCTTAATTATTCTCAACTATGAACATAAAAGCACGTACTTCGTGCTTTAAATAACACCGACCACCTGCGGTGGAACTCAAGAATCGTAACACAATAAATTCAAGTCTAAAGAGTAGTGCTGGACTAGCATTTTAGGTTAAGGCTAACTAGGTCGACCTACCCGGGATGATAATTTTTTAAATGGCCAAAAAGGTATATCAGCAACTTCACGTAACATTAAGGGCAGATGCGTAACGTGCGCTGCCTAACGAAAACAGGCTCTGAATAAATTCCAAATTTTCGCCCACTTAAATACTTACTTCAATTAACTTTAAAATTCCGTCCTGGCGAGGAAATGTGAGGGTAAGTAGAGGAGTTCAGAAAACATAACAAAAATTTGAATAATTGGTTAATTGAACTAAGGGTAACCTTACAAAGGTAAACAATGTAACAATCTCAAACAAAAGCTAAATACATTTTTATGAAAGTTTGAGGTAATATACAAGTCGAACATAATCATTTAAATTAATTTATCAACTTCTTAAAATTATCACATTAGAACATTCTTAAGTTATTAACAGCAAACTGTTTAAAATATATAATGAAATCAGCGAACAAGCTCACTTTATGGGACTGAGAATAAATGAACCTTCTACCTGCGTAACTGGAGTTTTGTGTATAAGGATTTCTATTTCACTTGGAAATTGCATTTTCCATTCGATAGAAATTCTTCAAACTTGCAAAATGTAAACTAAATTATATTTTTTTAATTACAATTTTAAAACAAAATCTACTAAAATAATTTACAATTCATATACTTATTTCATAAACTCTTTGGCTCCCTTGAACAGAAGCTCAAACGCTGAACAAAGTGATTTTGCAAGAAAATCTCTTTTTAGGTTTAAAAAAAAGAAATCTTCCAGATCGCCAAATGGAATGCTACTTACAGTCTGAAAATCTGAGAGCAATTCCTGCAGATGCTACCAAACTCACAATAAAACAAATTCTGTACGCTGCATTATTTATTTCTCCTTCAAAATGGTAACTGTGGCAAGAGAAAATAATGTTAAAGGTTTCTTCGTGACCTCTAGTTCTTTCTTTCCTGTCTACCTAAATTCCTTCAGTAACAGGACGCTTGTTAGTTTAAGTTTACAAGACCCTAAAAATAAAGCAAAGTATTTTGAACACTGGAAGAGAAAGCTACTTTTTCACTATCCTAGAAAGAGAAAAATATGGTATTTTATAAGAACATTATATTATATAAAGCTTATGTTGTAAGCCTTCATTTCACAGAATCTTTCTTAGATAAATCCTTAAAAATAAAAAAGAAGATTTTCTCAGACATTTCAAAAGTCGTCTCAGCACATACTACACAGGGAAAAATGAACGTGGAAAGTTACTGTTTGCTTTACATTATGCTTTACATTGCTTTACATTATGCTAGTGAGACTAATAATTTATTCTTGCGATTATATTTATAGTATTGCTAATTAAGTATTCTTCGTAATAGAACTCTAATTTTAAACTGCACAAAATGCTCAGATATTGATCCTCCGCAGATTAATTTGTGATGTTGCTGATGTCATGATCTACATAACTATTTTAATTATATTATAACTTGTTTACTTAATATTATAACTTGTTTAGTTTTGTTTAACTAATTTTAGAAAACTATCTTAGAATAAAAAACAAAGTGTAGAGCTTTCGGACAGTGATTATATTCATTAATAACCTAACTGCGTAAATACTGTATATGAAAAACAAAATTTTGTGGATACAGCAATCACAGACCAACTGTACAATTATACACATAAAACACTCGAGATCACATTTTGAATATACCTTTACCTTTTAGCAAAATGTCCTAAAATTTTAACGCTAAGTACTTAGTCCTAAAATATTAACGGTAGTACTTAATAAAAACAATGTGTGTGATCATTTGAAACTACAGCTTCATCAAATACAAATATTCCAAAATGTTGATGAGAATTCTAATGTATTCAGTTGGCAATTTGGCAATGATTTCACCTCCATTATAGTATAAGATATGTATTCGTACATATTCAGGTTCATTCAAAAGATCTTAAAAAATATATTTGGAATTAAAAAAAGTTACAGAAGTGTGTAGTCCCAAATGCCTAAGGATACATGAGCGAGTAAGGTTATTAGACATATAAATATTTACAGTTTCGTAAGAAGTGCTAAAGTTTCATTTTAACCTCGGTAACATATGTCTTGCAAAATCAATAAATGGATCAGTGAATCTAGAATTCAGACATTTAAAAACAGTTAAAAAATTCCAAGCCTCTTGCAGACGCATGTTGCTATCTCAACGACTATTTCAAAGGAATCAACATCACAGACAATCAAGTTGCGGTATAAGAGATGCTTTTGTAAATTTAGAAACATAATTCAGTGGAGGCGGAGTGAAATGACTCAACCCAACTAGTACATTTGTAAAACATTTGCTACTACGATTTTTTCTCACATCCAAGCATAAATGTACACCGTTGTGATTAAAAGCATTAATTGCTCATTATTTCAATTCTTAATTTAATTTCAATTTCATTAATTCTAGAAGTGTGTAAAAATAAAGTCGCTGGTTCACTCACTATTAACTTTAATTTTGACCATTTAGCTTGTTAAAATCTTTTAACTATTCCAGAATTTTCCAGCGTGGTTAAACTGGTGATCTCAGTTTAAGAGTGCATCTAATGGAATTGTTCATATATCACACTATTAAAGGATGTGTGATAATAATGAAATGGTGAGTTCAACTTTAAATCCAAAATAATTTAAAATATTTCTCTTTTCACATATTTCATTTTCGTCCTCTAGTGGCATTTCAGCGTAATTCATTACATCTGCTCAACTTGTGCTGTTTCATTATCCCAAATTTTAGCAGCGCGGTGCGCCTTGGAATCGCAGGTGTTGGAAGAAGAGTCTTACCCTCTTTTTTATTTAGTCTACTTTTCCTTTGGTTTCCTTTGGTTCTTCTATTATGCAATTATTTTCTTCGTCTAGGCAATCATGCCAGTGAGAAATGAAAATATGGCATATACCATTTTTATAATTTTTTTTAAATTAACCGTTTATATTTTATGTTGTCACTTTTATGGGGTATTTGATAACTTGAATTTGTTTATAGAATACAGTAACTATTTTTGTTTCTACAACTTATAAGGTATTTCTCCCTCTTTCTTCGCATGCCTTCGTGGTGTAATGGTCAGCACACTGAGCCGGTATTTCAGAGGTCCGTGGTTCGATTCCCGGCGAAGGCGCTGCTAATTTTTCATGTCTCTTGCTACGAAATAACCTAATGTCTCTACAAACTTACTTTATAGAATAAGTGCTTTCCGACTTCTTGTATTGACTTCCGAAACTGGCAACGCAGAAGATCTTTCAACCAGCGCAAGTACCAGTTCAACCAACAGTACCACATACTATGGACGTAGCGGCCTCCACCGCCAAGGAACTTTTAAATGCTATCTTTCCCACAGATGATACACAAGCAGATACTTCAGAACAGAGGCAAATTAGAGAAGATACAAGCTCGCCATGCACACCGAACGATATACAGTTTTCTGCACAGGAGATACGTAATATATTCCGGTATCTGCCACTAAAAAAGGCCCCGGGTCCAGACGGACTCGATTACGCAATTATCAAAGTTGCATATCAGGCACGACCATCCTACTTCCATAAATACTACAACCAGCTTCTGCATTATAAAATATTCCCCACTGCTTTCAAAAAAGGCAATGTGGTATTATTTTTAAAAAAGGATAAAGACCCCCTAGTATCGAGTTCCTTTAGGCCAATTTGCCTTCTGTCGGCGATGGGAAAGATTTACGAGAAGCTCATCGTCAACAGGCTAAAATTTCATCTACATCAATACCAAAGCATTAGCCCAAGACAATTTGGCTTCAAACAAGGCAGTTCTACCATTCATGCCCTGCAGCGAATCCATGAAGTCATAATTCAGAACAAATCGCAAGGCTACCAGACGGCTTTTATATCGATAGATTTGCAAAGTGCGTTCGATACCCTCTGGTGGCCTGCCATCAGGCAGGCCCTCAGAGAGGCAAGATGCCCAAGAAATATCTTTCAAGTTCTGGACAACTATCTGGCAGACCGGCAATTGATGATCTCTAACAACAGTAGTACTGTTTCAATAACACAAGTGAGAGGATGTCCACAGGGGTCCTGTGCAGGGCCTCTGCTATGGAACCTCACCTTTAATAAAGTCTTAGAGGCAAGGTGGCCACAACATACTGTGTTAGTTGCATACGCGGACGACGCGGCATTACTGGTCAGAGGCCGCACACGCGCCGAGCTTGAAGCCCATGGCAGCGAGTCATGCACTATCTTTGCCAACCTCTGCGAAGAGCTAAAACTCAAAATATCCACCACAAAGTCCACTGCTATCATCTTTCCAAGAAAGGGTACAAATCCAACACGTAGCCCATGTATCAAACTACAAGGCCGGAATATTAAAGTCGTAAAAACTTTAAGATACCTTGGGGTAATATGGGACCCAGGTCTGACTTGGCTTCCGCATATCCAGGCACAAAAGATTAAAACATCTGCAATTGCCAGGAGATCACGACAATTCCAAGGCCGGAACTGGGGACGGAATCCCCACATTCAAAAGGTACTTTATAAATCTGTAGCTGAGAAGGTGGCACTCTATGCGGCAGCTATATGGGCACAACCCATGACCGCACGCAAGGTTAAGCAACTCCTATCACTACAGCGCCCATTCGCCATAGGCTTATGCAGAGCCTACCGCACCACTGCAACTTATGCAGCACTCACCTTGGCAGGCATCATACCACTTCATATCCAAGCGGAGCTAGAAGCCACATATACTAAAATAATACATATACGGAAAGACGCAACCTTTGCAGGCACCTTACATAGCCCTGCAAATTACGAACATCCATGTACTCCTCTCCACACGCACCCAGCACACAAGGGACGTGGCATTCACACTGTCCTCAAACCGTCACGAAGTCAACCAGAAGGAAACCCTAATATGCACGCGTTCTACACAGATGGCTCGAAAACTGCTGAGGGTGTAGGTAGTGCCTTTATATACTACAGGCAAGGCCATGCTGCACACCATTGGAAAGGGCACCTCAATCCAAATAATAGCATTTTTCAAGCAGAAGTAGTTGCCATAACAGCTGCCATTGAATACGTGGCGCTCAACAACATCACACATGTGCAGCTTTATACAGACAGTATGTCGACACTGCTTGCTCTTGACAAACATAGTCACGCCTTCCCGCTGATCATACGACTGCAGCATATCCTAAAAGATAATCGGCACGCACATGTTGACCTAGTATGGATTAAAGCCCATGCAGGTAACATGGGTAATGAGACAGCGGATGAACTCGCTAAAGAGGCTGCTTCGAACCAAAATGCCAGACCGATATCAGTATCAGCACCACCATCTTTCCTCAAAAGACAACTGCGAAATGCCGCTACCCAGTGGTGGCAAAGAGAATGGGATCAGGGCGACACGGGAAGGAGAGCGCATAGCTTCTTGCCAAAAGTAACCACGGAGCGCCTTATGGCAATTGCTCCCCTTACCAACTTCATTACTGGTCATGGTCCCTTCCCGGATTACTTCTACCGCCGCACCATCTCAACCACGGATCGCTGTGTTTGCGGGGGTGAAGGGTCACCGGACCATTATATCTTTCAGTGCCCACTCACGGAACAGTTCCACTTCCCGATACCAGCCAATATCTCAGCATTTCACAAGTTCCTAGCCAAAAACAGAGCGGCCATAAATAAAATCTGCAAAATAATAACCACCATTGCAGCATATGGCCAGGACCTCTGTCAACCAGAGTAATATGGCTTACATGCATTACTTGCACTGATATATGCACTCTAATGCTCTACCATCTAATCCCTGACTGCATAGGGAGCATCTAATCTCTGACTGCATTGAACACCATTTTTAGGTGTTTAACTTTCTTCTTTTGTTATAACCTATTAAGTGTTTTTTTTTTTTTAACCGTGCCTGTATGTTAATTCAAATGTACTTCAAAAGCCAGATGTCAAACAGTTGCCCCTGTATGGCCATGTATCCACACTTATAACTATTAAATAAACTCCAGGGGAGGACGCGGGACATATGCCTGTTAACCTCTGTTAAACTTCAGGCGTCCCCGTCCTCCGTCACCTGTCACCTGTATTGACTTCCGATAGCTCTAATATATATATATGTAATACAAATATACATGTGTTCATCGAATATTTGCTTTATTTTCTTTTGGAATCCTTCTCCATTTCTGGAATCTTTTGATACTTCTTAGCAGTTCCGAATTGTAAACTTTGATTTTTACAGAGCATGCTATCCATTAATAAGAAAAAACGAAGTTTTGTATTATTTGCTTACAATACACGATTAAATTTTGTACTCCATTTATCTTTTATGCATCGCTGCTGTAATTAGTTACCTTATTACTATCTTAACTATTTGGGAAATTAAACACATTAGCACACTTTTTTTTTCTATCGAAATGTTTTAAAAGTGGAACTTCCCCTTTTTCCGACATTGGGGTTACTTCAAATTTTCCACATGTTATGATTAGCTTTATCTTAAAGTCCATTTAATCTAGGCAGTTTTAAATTTTAATATGCAAATATTACATTTACTTATGAGTCTCAGTACGGCGAATTTTATCTTGATAAATGCTTTAAATTGACAATGCTATGATGATGATGCTAATGACAAGGACGATGACGACGATATTGATGATTCTGTTACTTTAATACTAATTACAAATTTTTAGCAAGCTTCATGTTAAAGAAATATTATAGTTAATTATTACATTGAATTTAAGAAAAGTCATTCTCTTATTTTTTAATTGTTGATAAAAAGAATAGGTTTTTTTAACATTTCATGCTCTACAACCTAATGGTTCCTACAAAGATTCATATAAAGTGCTGTTTGCTACATGCTTTCTAAATTGTATTTAATTGTTCAAATGTGGTCTTTTTAGTGAGCTTTAACTTAGCAACAGAGTTTGTTTACCTGAATGAATGAACAGATTTCTCATTAGTGAAATTGCATTTTCGTTCCTACCAACGTAAGACTTCATTTAATGTCGATAATTCTTTTAAGAATCTCTTCACACTTTTCCAAACCTAGAGAAAAGGAGCTTTTCAAGAAGGAAGAAGTCACTTTTTTTTCTGCATAAGAGTTTTTTCGGAGAGATGCGTATATAGTTTTGCAAAAGAAGTCATAAGAATACTTCGTAGAGACATTAGGTATTTTGAAGCAGCAATCATGAAAAATGAGCAACGTCTTCGCCGGGACTCGAACCACGCACCTCTGGAATACGCGCCCAGCGTGCTGACCTCTACAACACGAAGGCATGCTAAGAAGGCGGGAAATACCCTGTAACGTTTCCAATTTCTGTTATTTTTAGGGCCAACTGCGGCCGAGCGGGAAAATTCTTAAGCACTGGTAGTTCTGTACGGGGTTCGATTCGCGGCAAACGGGCTGGGTGCATTGATATTTTCGTTGTTTTTTCCATGTGTATACGAACGTTTGCACGTGTATACGAGCCAGTTACCTTTAAAAGGTTATCCACGATGGCATCCATTAATTAAAATAAATAATAAAAAAAACTATTGTCCTCAATCTGAGTATGTAACGGAGAATGCCAAATAAACCTTATTTTCTGTTGCACAGTTTAGTGTGAGTCTTTTAGTGATCTCCCATATTTGAGCTATCGGAAAAAAATGAATATAAATTAATTCAAGAAACCATTGCACTCCTGAAAACATGAAGTTTTGTTTATGCACACGGTCCTGTGATATGAGCTTACTGAAATGAGATTGCTCT
>KK119795.1:231932-243713 GCA_000611955.2 Stegodyphus mimosarum
CTCTGAGTGTGAAGAAAAATTTATTATTTATATAAAATAAAATACAAAATGTACAAATATAGTACAAATGTACGAATAAACATTCGTACATTTGCATAAAATACAAACGTACGAATGTTTTCAAAATGAATGTGTTACTACTTTTGCTTTGCAATGCTTACTGAGCATCAGCAATCTCCTTGTGACCGATTGTCTAAAATTGCTGAAAGTTAGTAATTCGATATGGATTCTAATTTTCCGTAAATGGACTGACTGCATGATTCAACAATGAATATAAATTTGGAATCCTATGTAGTGATAATGTTATTATTTCATAAAATGAAGATTTTGAATGTTGTTCTCTTGAAGTTTAGAATTCATTTTTTAAGATAGTAGATATTCTTTCAATGTGTTCTGTGGTTCAGAAGTTAGGGCATCCGGGTAGCAGCTGAAATGCCGGCGATTAATTTTCGAGATTCCTGTTCAGTAAGCGTGTAACTACAAAGTATAAAATGGATGATGACCTATTTAAAAAATGCAACTGAAAAATGGAAGAATTTGTATAGAGATATAAGAACAATTTTGTTTCAGTCGTAATATAAAACTTCAAAGTGGTTTTGTTTCTCAAAATTGACGGAACGAGTGATTGATTTTATTTCCTGGGATACAGCTTCATTGTACCTGATACCTACTACAAGGCGCTTGAATAACGCGAATTTAACCAACTCTCCTTTAAAAATGTCCTCAATGAAAGTATCCTTTCTTTATTATGTAATCCTCCTACGATTCAATTTTATTCGAGCGCACAGTCCATACCAGGTTATTAAAATAGATTACTTGAATGATAACTGGCAGTTACTTTCACAAGTTCAAAACCAAATATGTTTTTATAAATGTACTTTTACAGTTCAATTTACAAACAAATTAGTTTTAATGTATATAAAACGTATTTTAAATCTAGTTTAGATAGCCTGAATTGTAAGTAAATGCTCACAATGAACTTTTAGGAATTCTTCAGGAGAAAAGTTTAAATTCAAACTTTAAGTGAAACTGGCGAAATGGGAAGTTGCTGAGCGTTATTTCAGTTAACAAGGCTTTAGGAAAATACTGTCATGAGAAAAAAAAATATTGTTCTTACAGAGAATTAGGTGAAATGGAATTTCAGCGTTTAATTGATGAATGTTCTTGCAAATAAAATTGACAGTAAAATTATTTTCTCGATAACCAATATGCAAAATTTCATTTACGCAATATATCAGTAGTGGTTAAGACCAAAAGCAACACTGACTTTTAATTCGTATAACATCCTTGTTTGAATCATGTGACGGGATAAATATCTTGTTTCATCCGTCTTGCCTTCAAGATGACCTTAGTGTATGTGATTATCTTTATTACATTTTGTGGTTAATAAGCCAAGGTATCTATCTGAAATCTGACCGATAAACCTAGACACCTGTCCTCCCTCTATTGTTAATAAGAATGTTAGTAAAAAAAATCACGCTTTGTTCCTAAACTGAATCAGTTTAAGAAAGAAAATTATGATATTAAAGATATTTAGGAATTGAAGGTAACACGTTTATTTTCTCTTTATAGTAAAGATTTTAAAACATTCCTAGACCATTATAAAAGTATTTTCTGTATATTGCTAAGAATATTCATGACATCTGACAATCAGGTGGATATTGGGATATTTCATATATATTCTAGTATGTTATTGCATAATATGCAGTTTTCTTGAAGTATGTCAGGAGAATTCTTGCTCTGTGGAGGAAATTATCATATTCAAACTTCATAGGGTTATTTAAAACCAATGCAAGCATATTCAAATAATCTCATAACCGAATACGAAAGAAAGCGTCACATGTGAGTCCACGATGATTTTTCTGTCACAAATACACTTCGAAAAACCAGAACAGTCAATCCAAATTCTCATTCGGCAGTGACGATCTTCAAAACGGTAGTAAAATTGTCACTAAACGAATATTCTTAGAAGTACGAAGGGCAGCCACACCACATTTTTATACTTAAGAGACAGCGATGGGAGTTTAACATTCCCATCCCTGTCTTTTAAGCCTTTGGAGGGAGCTAATTCAGCATTTTCAAAACTATATATTCAAGCTTTAGTTACTAAAACTACGCTTTTCTTTTGTAATCTTCAAGATCGTCCGTTACCTCTGCCAATCATCTTATTCGCATGCGGTATTTCATGATGCATTTTGAAACAAGCAAGATATATCATTCTTAATATTATCACAAACATTCAAGCTAGGGAAATATTTCCTCAAATATGTATATTTAACTCTTCTGATAAATGCCACACCCAACAGAATAAAAAAATAATTCTGCTGATTTATGTTTTTCTCGGACTCTGAGTTGTGCTTTAACTGTTCCCAAGAAGAAACATGTATTGGAGCCCATCTGCAATTGCTGTTAACATAAAAGCAATTTAGGATGGGTAAGGATTTTTCCGCCTGCATCTTCAGTGCACTTTATTTATTTAAAAAACAGGATAAATGAAACTGCAGATTAATCGAATCACTTAACTCTGAATCAAATGACTCTTCAAGCCTTAAATAGACTCTTTTTTAAATTTACGTTCTTCACATACAATTATACTTTTCACAGTATTTTATAAATGATTTAAAATTACATAGGATTTTGTGACAAATTTAGCAGTGCGAGCAAGACTTTTTGACTTCCTCATGACAACGCATTTCCATGCGGCTGCCTTTCAAAGCTTAGAAATAATATCTAACTAAGGTTTGGGTATATAGAAGTTATTCTAGCTTTGAAAATAAAATCCTGTATGTGACCTGCGTAGGATAAACGGGATATACGAAAAGTATGGCGAGGCCTTGCTTAACGAATGCAACCCGTTCTTCGGGAAGCCTTTTCCAAGGTATCTATGGAAAATAATTTTTTAAAAACTAGAAATGAAAATCTTGTAATCAGTAAAATAATTTCCGGAACAAATAAAAGGTTGTTTCAGTTAATTTGTTTGCTCCTAAAAATATTTACATTCGCTATTACATAGTCTCTCAAATCTTTTTTTTTTTCAATTTAGTTTTAGTTTTCCAAATTTCAAGTGAAACCGGAAGACTCAGGAGACTTTTACATGATTGTGCATCCAATTTTTGAGAAGTCAAAATTTCAAGAATGTGTCTAGCGCAGATCTTGTCTTATAAGGATGGTCCAGAAGGGATGCATGACATTGTCATCGAATACACCAACCATTCTGCTCTTTTTAACTTGCTAGATCTCATTCATAGGCTAAGACATGGAATATTTTATGATCCCAATAAGAGAAAAACTGTGAACACATTTCTTATATTCCATTAATAAATGAAATTATATTCATTACATTTTATTTACTGGATTAATAAATTCCATTAATCAACTATTCCATTCCTTAAATTATATTAATAAGTGAAAAAAAGATGCCATATTCGTCCAAGTTTTACTTTAAAGAATGCAGAATAAGTGTAATTTCAAATTTTTCGGGATGTTCTAGATACACTCACTTCCAAACGTTAAGCACGAAGATGTAAAATGCAAAAAATCAGCAAATACTGCTTTGATTGACACAAAATTCGGCAGGAAAGTAGCATATATATTTATGCATAAAATAAAATCAGTAATTATATACAGAAATGAAAACAATATTGAATTTTTGTAAATTATCAGATAATGACATACTGGAGACTTAAACAGAATTATGTATAAAGTGAAAATAAACAGCATAAAATGAAAAAAAGGACATCTGTATACAAAGTTCACACCTTGTGAGCATGCTTTCAATTAGGTGGAAAACCACCGCGGAATTAAGCAATCGCCATTCTTCTTGTAAAGCAGTTTGCAGCTCAATAAGAGTGGCTAGAGGTGGGAAACGTGAAGACACAGCACGGCTGAGAACATTCCAAAGGTTTTCAATGGGATTACGATCGGGTGAATATGCCGCCACGCCATACGCACAATCCCTTCACTCTCCAGGTCGTCATCGACGATGGTCAGCTCTATGGGGACGTGCATTATCGTCCATAAAAACAAAAGTAGGGCCAACTGCTGCAGCGTATAATCTCACAATGTGTTCTAGGACTTCATCTCGATACGGACATCCATCAAAGAACCCCATTTAAAGATGTGCAGGTCGGTGCGATATCCTAATGAAATCCCTGCCCACACCATAATGCTTCCGCCTCGGAATGCCTGATGTTCGGTGATGTTTTGGGACTGATTGCGTGTTCGCTGTTCACGCCATATCCTTATACACTTGTCATCTGGCTCCAGAGCAAATCTTGACACATCAGTAAACATGACATTGCCCCAGTGAAACACATTCCAATTGACATGTTCCCGGCACCACTGTAATCGTGCCTCCTCTTGATTGGATGGATAGAGGAACACAATCTCGAGGTACCCAGGCGTACAGTCCACTCATATGTAATCTTCGGCTTATAGTAGCTGCAGATATCGCCTTATGAATGGGCGCTGTAACCATAGATGTCACACGCGTGGAGGTCGCTCTTCTATTCCGCTTGGCTACAGTAGCAATATATCGATCTTCCGCGGGGGTTGTAACCCTTGCGCGACCGGCTACGGGCTTTTGGACAATTGTCTGTGTAGTTGGAAATTGTTTCCATAAACGTGAAATTACAGAATGATGAACGCGGCAGAAAAAAGCAACATCTGTGATCAACTGTACTGCGTTAATGCAGCCCACAGTACACCAGCGCTCAGAATCTTCCATTTGTCTTCTGGGAGTCATAGAAACACGTATGTCTTGAAAACAAATTGTACGAAAGTTTTAAACACCTTCTATCAGCACTTACAATGAACTTCCGTAACCCGTCATAAAGCTGGCTTCTTATAAGACTGCCCTTTTTGCATATTTCTTGACATGAAAGCCCGATTGGTTGTTACCTAACTTATTTGCATACTTCCATCTACCTCTGCAGCGAATTACATCCTCTTCAATTCTGATTGGCTTCCGGAAATTAGCATTTTCCTCTGCGTTCTTAACGTTTGGAAGTGAGTGTAGCTGCAATATACATTTGGGTTTTTCTCTTCACCTGGACAAATTTTTGTTTGGACAAAGTCTGCAGTTTTTGAATTGTAATGTAATATTAAGAAATACGTTTGTATCATCTAATGTTGTCGCCGTATCCGCTCGCTATCTTTGTCTACTCACACAACATATCTTATATTTATGCCTCCTACAAAGATAAAGTAAAATTTTGTTTCGAAGTTCAATATGCGGCGAAATTTGTGAGCATTTGGGATATCGGATATCTTTCAGTCTGTAAGCCGTTCGTTATGCGCGGCGTTCATTATTTAAGGCATCATTATAATTCATTTGAGACTTTTAATTACACGCGATGCATCGACAGCATATTGTCTGACAAAGTGTATACAGTTTAATGACATTTGTTACAACCGATTTATGTGTGAAATGCTAGCAGTTAAAATCATTATGAAATGGTACACAGAGAATTTTATCACCAAAAATAATGAAACATTCTTGTTTTATTCTTGTTTTAGATCAGAGGTATTACCATCTTACTCTTTGTGACTGATATTTATGTTAATTTATGCTCATGGTCTGAAAGACGTATTCGTTGCACTATTCGCAAAGCATTCTATTAATTTAATCTAATTCATCCCAGCTTCTTTTGCTGTACCATGTGCAAAACACATATAAACATTACATTAGCGAAGTTACAATTACTTTGATGATTAATTTGAAGAATTAAAATTATGGAGCACTGTTATATGCGCTTTTCTGATCACGATTAGCGGAGAGTTACGAAATGGGAAATAGTTTCTACATAAATCGTTATGTTTTTCCAGGGAACTTTCTATTTTGCATTAATTCGAAACCTTACGAAATCAATTTTAAGAATAACTTTAATTCCTTAGTTATCAGTTCAATACTCACGTAATAATCAAGTTTGAATTCAATTATTTCAATACATCGAAACACATGATGAATATTTTGAGAAGGAAAGGGATGCCGCCATGACGGAATATATAAGGGAACTTGGCTCGAATTCACTTTACACATGAGAAAAACTCCGAAAATAATACATTCTCCCAGAACGTACACTTGGAACTCAGCCCGGATAGAACTCCTATTATTTAGTGGTTATAATCACTCGTGGGGAAAGTGCATCACCATATGTAACTTTCTTTAAGACTTCGTGATATTAAAAATTTGCTGAATCATGACGACTTTGAAAGCCTTAAACTGTTATCATGCAAACAATTCTACTGATCAAAAAGTTTGCAAAAAATATCATGAAAAGGAAACGGGCAATAATAGAAATTTGCTATTAGAAGAATTTGACGTAAATAAAGTTTAATAACAGTATGGAGAGCATCTAATATATACAAATATTAAGGATCTATCACCCCTAAATATTAATTCTCTATTACAAAACTCTAAATGATGAGAAACAATTATCTTGTTATTCTTACTACTGAATTACATTATAATTATTATATTATATGTATAAATTTCGATACCATATTTGGAAAAAATAAAATTTTAAAATTTGTTTTATTGATTATATTATTATTATTGGAGATAACTACTTTTGAATACGATAAAAATCATCAAATATATATTGAGCCAAATTAGTTAATTTTTTTTTTTTATTTTTCCTTTCTTTTATTTTTCTAAAATATTTTGCATATTAGTGCAATCAAAAACTTACATTTCTAGTTCTTACTATAACAGGAAAACTATTTTAATAAATTACAATGCTACAGATTCTCAATTAACTGGCGATTACCAATGGAGGGCGTGCAAAGTTAACCAACATTACGACTCCTCCGATAACACTACAAAACCGAAAAAAAATACAAAAGAGAAGTAATTCATATTATAATAAACACAAATGTACTAATAACGATTTACTTTCACATTTAAGCGCTCTGATTTCGAAAATAAATTTATTTTACAGCAAATTAAATCAGTATTCAAAATAAAAGCGCAGATTAAAACTCAAAAAGCAATGTGTTTGCTTATACTTCAACAGGAATGAAGAGAAACAAAAGATTAATGTTGCGCATTTAATTAATTTTTTTAATTTAGTGTTTTATTTCTAACATGTAATTTAACAATATCTATGCATTCTAAATAATGCACAATTATATTTTGTACTATTGTGGATAGAAACAATTCTTGTGACATCATTTGCTTTCACTGCTGTTATCGCACGCCTTTTTACTCCTTTTTTACCTCCCACCGTCTTATATACGAGTACACAGGTAACAGTAAATAGGTAGTATTTTCATTCCAAATATTCCATAATGAGGTTCTAGTTAATAACCAGAAATTCGGATCCCCATGTATGATTTGCTACTTATAGAATGATGTCTATTTGTTCGTATACGTCTGACGACTTTTTTGTCCCTTATACTTCTTATTAGGCACTGCCAAAAATATTCTTTTTTCCGTATTTAAGCTTTCTGTGTTTATATAACGAGTTAATACGATTTTAAGTAAAATTTAACAACCGGAAATGCTACTTTATATGAAGCCCATAACAGCTTTTAATGGCAGTTGGAAGTGATATTTTGCTTGAAGCCCATAACAGTTTTTAATGAAAAACTATATTGAAACAAAATCCAAAACTTTCCAGTTTTAGTCTTTAAGACTGCTAAATCAATGAGCACAACATATTTGGCTTGGGCTTAAACTGATAAACAGAAGTAATACTTTACTTGGAGATCTGAACTTTTAGTGAAAAATATATTTTGAGGTTAACCGAAACTTCATAAATTTGACATTTAAAACAGTGTTTTATGAGTTTGAGAAAAATATAATTCATTTATAAGCATTAAATGTATTGTTTTGGGATTATGCTAAATGCAGAGAGAATAAGATTATTATGAAGATGAGGTCTTGTTATGGGGCAGTAAATATGTTAGCCGCAATCTCCACATTTGTGTGTGTTTCACTCTTTGTCGAATCACTTTTCAAATAAATGGGTGTTGCTGCCAAATGCTATCGCTATGTACTACTTTTAAAGAATAATAGATCAAGTTTAAATACTATAGCGACTATAGAAAAATACGGCAACATCTAAACACACTGTTGGGAATACTAAACATATTCTGTTTATAAACATGTTGTTATTCTATTCTTGAATTTCACGCAGCGTTAGTGCGAAGAAAGTGGTGTAATAAATAAAACTGAAATGACAAATAAAAATATGGTAATCTTATTAAGAAAACTGAACATAGCTATTATGAACTGCGAATTCGGTTTGGTTTATTCGGACTGAATTACCAGTGTTCAGCGGCTTTACAGCTTGGCCTATGAACAGTTCGGCTTATGAATATGGTGGGCTGAGAAATGCCTGGGCAAAAATGCAAATCAGCACTTATCAAACTATTAGAAATTCTAAAGATACTCTAGTTTTAAAGTTTGTAGTTCTTAAGTCATTTATTTGTGATTGCGAAACTCTATAACGAGAGGATATGCTATGATCAACGCGATATTTTCAAATGACAGCACGAGAATGTATGTATACATGAGAAGATATACCTTAAGTTCCAGTACAACATGATTGGCGAATGAAGCTCACCTAGAAAGTCAAGCTATATACATTTTTTTTTATTTTTAGGTACATTCTCTGTATAAAGCGCACACTTTTTTTTATAAAGAAACCTGAAATGTATATGTTCGAAGCTCTTATCTTCTGCAGTCATTCATTCGAAAATTTTCCTCAGGCTTTCTCGCAATGGTGTACGGAATTGACAGACGATAACGGGAACAGTAATGTGTGTGGGAGAAATGCTTGTCGGAGTAAATAAGTCTGAAAATAGGATGGGTTGTATTCAGTGTGCACAAGAATATTATTCTCGATTTTTTAGAAAAATGGGGACTTAATTTGCGGTCGGATGTCAGATTTTTCGGTCGCAGTCAGATTTTCCTATTTCTCCAGGAACTTGAAGCCATGATTTTGAAGTGAAAATCGAATGCTTTAGCAAGTAGCATTGCTTTGATTGAAATACAATTCATATAATCTTCTTTTTAGCGGTAAATATGGCTGCTGTCAAACGAAACAAACATAATGCTTATTTAAAATGCAATATCATTCAGTTTTCAAAAGAAAATGGAAATCGTGCTGCAACAAGGATGTTTGGTGTTGGTGAAAGCTCCATACGTGAATGGAAGAAAAAGGAAATCACAACAATCAATATCGGAAAGAACAAATGTGCTTTATATGAAGGAGTAACATAATGTTCTAGCCTAGAAGAAAGTGTTGCGAACTGGGCGCTAGAAAATTGGCAGAACAGATTAATTGTAACAAGAAACAGAGTACGTTTATTTGCCTGAAATTAGGCAAAAAAAATGCAAATGAATATGAAACCTTTAAGTTGATGTAGTCGGTTTATGATACGGAATAATTTAGTTCTATCAGAGAAAACAAAAATGTTGCTAAGGCTTCTAGAAAAATTTAACAAAAAATTTATAAGTTTTCAGAAGTATGTTATCGACGTACAAAGGCAAATGTATTGTATACGCATATTGGAAATATGGATGGAATCTCCAGTAGTATTTGATATGACAGGGAATAAAAAATTTTTATGAAAGGAGAAAATAGTTTCACATAACAACAGATCACGAGAAATTTCACCTCATCGTAGAGCTTTCTTGTTCAGCGGAAAGTACAAAATTAGAGATCTTTTGGTTATTTTTGAAAGAAAGGCAATGCCAAAATGCAATTTTCCAAATGGTGTTTTCATTCATGTTCGCGAGAAAAGATAAATGGGTGGACAAAAACGGTATAAAATTGTGGGTAAGAAATATTTGTCATAAGTGTCCTGTTACCTTAAAGCATCCAGAAAGTGTTTTAGTCTGAGACGCGTTAAGATCCCATCTAACATATAATGCGAAGAAATTGATGAAAGACTGCAACACAGACATGGCAGTTATTCCAGGCGGATTAACGCCAATAGTTCAGCCTTTAGATTATCTGCAAATGCTTCAAAAAAATTTCAAAATGACAGTGGAATAGGTGGATGTTAGAAAGTGAGAAAACATTTAAAAAGGCGGCCAAATGACAGACTTTCATGGCAATCTAGAAATAGTATGTGAATGAAAATTAAAAACATGGAATGAAATTAAACCAGACATAATTCAAAAGTCGTTTAAAAAGTGTAGTATATCTAACAATCTAGATGGAAAGGAAGTTGATTATTTCTTTATGGATCATAGTCACAGCGATAGTGGCAATGGAATAGAGCTCGATAATGTGTTTGAAGCTAGAAGGCAAGACGGAAATGGCGAACCTTTTATGCTATCTGATGATGAAAATTTTTAAGTTCGTAAGGTATGCCATTCCATTTAAATAAACAACATTTAGGCACACGTAGAAATCCAATCTTTTTTTAGCCCAAAGGATCGTTAGCTCAGAAGGGCTAATAATTTCGTTATGGCATTTTGCGTCAATTCACTTTTTTCGTTGATACACTTTTCAAACTGTTACCACCAAATATTATCGCCTGTGTTATATTTAAAGAAATTGCATAGTGAAGAATCTGCATAAATCTATGTATTTTTCTCGAATTGTGATAAAACAATGGTACCTAGAGCCATCAAAGTTTGAATAACGTAATCCTCCTCCGAATATGGGCAACTGGAAGCACAAACTTGGTATTTGGAATTTGTTTTCTTACCGATTTCATATTTTGTAACACTTTAACAAATTTTTGATTAAGAAACACAACGATTTCAAAGCGAGCAATTGCAACACTGTACGAAAAAGGAAACAAAATTTTTATCTCCAGCGCGCGAGATTATGTATCGGAAATTCTAAACATACGCTCTTTTTAAAATTATTTTGCGATATTGCTGTTGAATTGAATTTTATGGTTTACGTGTGAAGAACATGATATGTAATAAATAAAAGTAGCACACAAAACGTTAAAAAAACGCCGCTTTTTGCGTAATGAAAAATCTGAAAAGACTTTTCTTAAGACTTTTTTTGTTGTTTGTTTTTCTTTGCGCAACTGGTAATTTTTGACAAATCGATCATTCAGCGATGCCAAGTGCAGCTACTTCATTTAAGTTTTGATGTTACTGCAATCGATCGTGTTATTTCTAAGCTGATAATTTAAATATGCATGTTTAAGTGCGCAAAAAGAAGGCTTTCTTAAAAACCTCTGTGTCAGACAGACAAAGAAATTCTGCTGAGTGAAGAACGTAAGTAAGTCTCAGTTAATTCCTGTGAATATAAATTCAAATCCTTTAAATAAATTAAAGCACTTAATTCGTAATGAAAGAACAAGTAATATGTTGATTCACTTAAATTTGAATAGTTTTACAAAGAGAAGATATTAAGAGAAAGACTAAACAACTAGGTTGACTTTATTAGAAAATTTTAAATAATTTTCACATTGCCAGATAAAATTTAATACGTAAGTTATTTTTTCAATCCTCCTATAAAATGGATATTTCAAACACATATGCTTTGCGTTTAATTACATTTTTAACTGATAGTAAAAGCGTGAAATAAGATACATATGTTTAGCGGTTCCATAATTCCGATAATGAGCATTCATTTTCTCTAAGACAATCACCCATGAAAAGGAAGAAATAGCCTGGAACGGCTGAGGATTGTTGTTCAAACATTTCATTCTAATAACGCTAATTATATAATTTACTTAATCACGTGCAATACAATTTGACTTAATATGAGTAACATAAAATTTCTTCAGTGTAACTGATGCACCATTTTAATTCAATGTACTTTATGCGGATATAAAATGTCATACATTCACCCAGCGTAT
>KK119795.1:250319-280001 GCA_000611955.2 Stegodyphus mimosarum
TGCTGAAAAATTGCATTAGGCAGCCCTGAATGTAGGGGATTGCCACCGGCGGCGGTACACTATCCAAGTATCGTTGGGCCGTAATAGTGCCCTGAATACGAACTTGAGGGGACCTGGAATCGTAGGCAATGGCGCCCCAAACCATTTTCCACGTTGTCGCACGGTGAGGTGTTCCACAGTTACTGCCGGATTAGATCTGTCTCCACGTCGACGCCACACACGTATGCAGCGTCTGTCACTGGATAACCAGAAGCGTGCTGACGTCACTCTGGCTGCACCTGAATCCCTCCTTCTTCCCACATTCCCTTGTTCCAACCATATTGGCCGTAGCCGATGCACCGTGCTCGCACCCATATAAGTATCAGCTACGATTTGACGTAAGAACCAACCCACCCTTCTCAGTTCGATCACCATACCCCTCGTAAAATCGTCTACCTGCTGGAAGTGCCTTCGTTGACGGAGGCCTGGGATTCTCTTCTATTGCACGTATCCTCCGGGACAAAAACCAACTTTCTTCGATAATTTGTCTGGCAGAAATAACGACACGAATATTGCCCATTCTGCGCGTTCCTTCCCTTATATCTTACTTCACGTGCGTCAAAGAGCTACGCATTTCACGTCATTCGCATAACTCAATGGCGTGCGTCTACTATAAAATCTGCATAAATTTCTGACCACTCCATTTTAGTGTTGCATTTTCAATGTCGGGTAGTGTATTTAAGCAATGGGAATTTATCGGAGAAACAAAAAGTAGGTTGAAACTTTACAAAAATAATCAGTTTTTAGTTGTTTCTAGGGAAACGCCTATAAAAAGAAATCAATTACTCGATTTTAACTGTCCTTAACTTGTTTAAATACTTTTCAGGATGCTGCCCACATTTCTGCGCGAGTTCAAATCACAGTACAGAATATTCTAAGACACATCGGAGTGCATCGCTGATGATGTAGCAACTATTGATTAAGTTTCAGATAGTTTATAATGTTCTGAACATGTGCATGTTCGATTATTCATTTGTTCATATAACGGTCTTCTAATGCTTTAAATAAAGACTTATACGTGCGATTCGACGTTTTATTTAACTTTGCTTGACCTTGGAGCCTTGTGTAAAAATTAAAATATTTTAAGTACCTGTCAGATTAGAAGTTTTTTATATTAGATTATTAAATGCACTTTTGAAATTCTTCTGCTCATCGTACCAAGTACAAAATTCTGGTAGAGGAATTTGGGGAAGAGGAATATTAGGAATTTTCAAATTCGCGGGACAGGAATCATCATTTTCTAATTCATTTTTTTTTAATTCTTATTTCGGTAATGAAGTAATTTGTCTTATGATGTAGTTATAATTCTTCTAAGCACGCATTATTTTCCTCCAACATCATCTTTAGCTTTTTCGTAATAGCCATTACATAATTAATTCGTATCTTGAATCAGAGAGTTTAAGGAATCTAGCTTCAACTGCAGTTCTATTATCGATGCAAATTCTTCAGCAACATCCAAAACGGCTAGAGTAAATCCTTGACATCTAGCTCCTATAAATGGTTTCTGTTCAAGTAAGCTTAGTTTTTAAGCCAGTTCAGAATAGTGATAAACATACTTCTGCACCTCGAGGAGGACCAAATATTTAAAATTAAGAGGAACATAATGCTATTAGTAGCAAGGAAACTGAGAACTAATTTATTGTATAAGAATTCAAGGTAAAAAACGGAATATAATGAAGCTACTAGAAAAGTAATCAAGCACAAGTGGCATCTTAAAAATTTTTACTGTCGTTGCCAGTTTTGAAAAGACAATCTCTTTCTTACATTTTGTATTAAAATAAAAAGTGTAGCGATTTCTAACAATCTTTTCCCTTTTGTTTAAAACTACACAGTGTAACGATCTCTAACTTTAAGTGCTTTGTTCCTTCCGCCAGAACTAACGTCAAATGAACTTGTAGTTTCGAATTTATGAATTATCTTCCGCAGAACTTTGACAAACATTGGATTACAACCGCGTTTTGTACTCATTAATGTCGGAACTTCTTCAGGGTAGCTGAAGCATTATCATCTTTCTTGTAAAAAAGCTTCGCAAGCAGAGCCCGATCCTTCATTGATAAAGTCCTGATGAGCTTCTCAGAGAGCTTATTATGATACATTTATTACGTAAAAATACCAATTTCTATTAATATAAACCAAATAATCATTTAAAATATTGCTTTGTTTACGAAAGAAATGAATTAATTTATACGATTTGTTATACGAATGTTCCACAAGCCCGTAGTTAATGTTCAACCATTTAATTGTTTCCTGGTCAATTGTTATTAATACAAGGAATGCATTCCTTTGAAGTGTCAAATTCTAGAGTATGTTTGTTAGAGGCAAAATAAGCGAAATGCATTCTTATTAATGTAAGGAATCGTATTATTGTTATGTAGCGATTTTAGTTATGTTAGAATTGTGGATTAATATGTAGTTAATTGCAGTTTATTTGATAATTAATTATTGAGTGAGTAAAATTATATGCATTAATTTATTCTTATTCTAAATTTTTTTTCACTAGTTGTGCCGTTTACGTTAATGAATCAATTATTTTTATGCGAGTTAAACATGGTTCTCATTCTTACAGTTACGCGTTCGACAGTACTAGCTTTCGGGAAAAGGAGACAATGGGAATTTGGTTGCTTTCTGCGTAATATTTCAAATTTAAAAATACTTCCTTTTTATTTACATGGATGAAATTTATACCTCTTAGAGAGAAAAAATTTAGCTTTCTTATGAATCTACGTTCATGACTGTACGTCGCCCCGTTGGAGAATTATGCCCATTTAATTGTTAAAATTGTTGAATTTTGGGTCTAAAGTTTTATTCTGCTAAAAGGGTGTTTTTCCGAGCACTTTTCGTCCAAGGTCGTGCGGCTTGGGTTGTAGGGTTGTTACATTTTTTCCCTCATCCCTCTTCCGTTGGCGAAGAGGGTGGCGAAGGTATAAATTTTTTTTGGTGTGTAGAGGGAAAACTAGGTTTTCGCAGCACTGTTTTGTGCTTGGCGAGATTTGCATACTTTTTCACCAATTTGGGTGAATTTAGAAAATTCTGGATTCTGGACGATAAAAAACTGAGCGTAAGGCCTTTCTCTCTCTCTTTTGCCTCGGATAGCAGCTGTTATTATCAAGAACTCGTGATTCCTTCCTCTGGAAGAGCCGCCATGATTACCCAAGGAGACCGTTAAAGGAGAGATATCCAAGGCTTTGACCCTGCAAAGCCGCCTTCGGCTTGTTGCCTGCTCCCATAGAGGGCTGACTGACTAGTAGAAGAAAATGATGTACGTCTAAGGAGATCTGTTAAGCATCTAGACACCTATGCACCTTGCCATGTTATCGGTGCGGACAAGGAGCTTGACGTTCCTTGAATCCCGCTGAATTTACCATCTTCTTCCCCTCGGACTAGGAGTCCAGATTTCTCCCTTCGAAAACATCAATGCATCTTTCATCTTCTGACTAGGATGGGCCTTCTGGTCGCCTGAATAACATCGATATCTGACGAGAAATATGAACGGTGGAGTGCCTTGGCTTACAACATCAAACGACTGGTTGTCTGGGGAAACTTTCAGCAGATAAGTTCATTTGTTTTTGTCCATAGCTGTAGCGTTTTGTAAAAGTAAATTAAGATTTAAAATTTCAGTGATAACCGACACCTTTTGTTACAATGGGTAGTGCTTAATTAAGCTTCGAAATTTTTTCTCTTCAAGTGAGTTCAACTTTTTGTTTGTTCTGTTCCTCCTTTCACCTGAATTTTAAGTACAGCATTCAACCTTAATTCAGTGAACATGAATTTTAAATAATAAAGATAATTAAATTCACACAAATATTGGAAGGGATTTGATTAATTGAAGGAAAATTTCTAGCTATGATTTATTAAAGTAAGGAGTAATAATATGTATATTTAATTTCTAATTAAATTCTATTTAACTTGTTTGTCAAGAGTTTTTCTGATAAGCAATTACAGTGCATTTACTCTATTTAGGACCATTTAACCTTAACTTGGGAAGTAATTAAAATTTATATATATGAACTTTAACTGGGGATGTAATTAAAATTTATATATATATGAATTAAGACAGAGATCTTAAATTAGTTAACTTTATCTAAATATAATTAGTTAACTTTAGCCGAATTTTACTTTCTTTTTCTCTTTAAGTTGCTAACTCTTTTGGTTGAGATTAACCTTAACCTTTTTTTGCAAGGTAAGGAACAAATAAAAATTTTAATTCTACTTTACCCCTTTGAATTACTTATAATTGAATAATAATTGAATGAAAGAATAAAAGTACACATTTTTCTCCAACGGGACTATATGAATATGAAATACTTTCAAACTGCCTAAGGGATTACTTATTTAATGTATGTAATTTTCTTTACCTGTGAAAATTAAGAAATTTCTTTTGAAGGAAGTAATCATTCTCGTAATTAGAAAACACTTAAGATACCATACTCGGTGATTCATTAAAATACTTTTTTTTGTATTTTATGCTGGCCAGCGGAATCTGATAATCTGCATCAAAATTTAATATTTTACAGTGAAATATAATTAGTTCTAAATGTATATTTTTTAGATGTATCTTGGTACAATAATGAAAATTTAAGTATATAATTAGTTCTAAATGCATTTTTTTATATAGTTGTCATCAATTAAGACACCATGCTCGGTGATTCATTAAAATTTCCTTTTTGTATTTTTATACTGGCCAGCAGAATTTGATAAACTGCATATAAAAATTTAATATTTTTTACTGTGAAATATTTTTTAGATGTCCCCTCGGTACAATACTGAAAATATAAATATATAATTAGTTCTAAATACATTATTTTGATATAGTTGTCATCCCGGTACCATAGTGGAAAATTAATTTGTAAGATTGCGTGTCCTTTTTATAGTGCTGAAATAAATATCCTTGGCTATATATATATATTTGACGGTACCATAATGGAAATTAAGTTGTAAGATTTCATGTCCTTTTTATAGTGCTTTAATAAATATACTTGGCTATCTATATGATTCAGAGTATTTTCTTGTGATGTATTGTGTAATGCTTTTAACACCAGCACTCCTGCTTGGTCTTAGGGGTTGTTCGGAATAGTTCTTTTGAAAAACTTCACACAACGCAATAAACAGATCTGGTCTCTTGTGATTGTTTGTAGACAAATTGTTCAATTTCAGAATATAATTGTAACAGTTAGTTATTTTGTAGTATTTAACTTAGTATTTAACGTCTGGATGTCTAGTACCTTAAGGGCCAGAACAGAAAAAAATTTATTTTTCTACAACACTATAAACGACTTTACCACCAGAGTCAGAAAATATGGATTCAAACATTACCAGAAAGAGGGGTACGTTAACAAAACTTATTAAACTTTATACTCCAACTTGTGTAAAACAAATAACTTTAAAATCCAAAATGAGAATGACCTTACCAGTCAACTTAACCAGAAATTAAACATTAAACAAAAGAAGTTGAGATTAAGCGTTAACCAAACATTACAAAAGCAAAGTTAAGATTAAGTGTTAAAGAGCAAAAATTAAATGGTTAATCAAACTACCTCAAAAAGAGGGAAAAAAATTACACAAGCAACTTAAATTCAGAGTTAACCAAATCTGCCAAATTAAATTGAAAACAATTACTTTTCAACAAGGCAAAATTTAGGATCAACTAAATAAAAATCAAATTAATAACTTCTAAGTCTGATAACAGAATTATGATAATCATTAATTTAACGTCTGGTGCCTTTAAGGGCCAGAACAATATTGGTATATAACGTAGGGAAACGTATTATTGGCATTTTTTTAACCACTACTATTTTTTGTTCGTTATTAAGCCATCTGTTTATTCTTACTGTTATTATTATAACTGGATGTTATTTAAAATATAAGCCCAGAAAAATAAAGGTAGTAAAAGCTTTGCAAATTGTTATGTTTTATTCTGAGAACGAGGGAGGTCTTCCAATGGATACAAATTGCGTCATGAGATTTGACTACTCTGATTAGCTCAGCAGTTCAGCGGAACTTACGATGCAAAATCTCCCTGTGCAGACAAAATGCTGTCAGAACACATGTCTGCGAAGGAGACTTGATTGGAGATCTGTCGGTTTGATAGCTCAAATAAAAAACATGGGTAGAACTGTGGAAACATTCATGTTTATTGACTGAATGGTCACGGGTTTCATATTTGCTTGTTCTCTATTATATGGTGTTTTAAGATATGCTTATTGTCTACCGAGTTTCTTCGAGAACTAATTGTCACGCTTCTCTCGCGTAGCATTAGTTTAGTATATAGAAAAAAGTATTCATGAAAATAACTTAAAAACGTAAAAGCGTTTTCACCTATTCTACAATGTATGGAATCCTAACATCTTACGATTAGTGATATTAGAACAGTACTTGTTCAATTAAAACTTCCAGAAATTCTGGAAAAAATATGAAGAATACAATATACACTCGGAGATATACATGAAGTTCATTATATCTATTGTTGTGCATTTCTGAGCTCCTGATAGCCGTATAAAATAGCATTAAGTATATATAGAAAATTGGACGGGACCAAAAAAATCGTTCCTTTATATCCGAGAATCTTTTTATAAACTGGGTTTCCTATAGCAAGGTTAAGATTTAATAGACAACTCTATGTCAGATTTTTTAGCCCGTATCATGTAAAGTATGTAGGGTATATTTCTGCACTCGTAGTATAGCAGGACATTATCTGTATCAAGCTAGGTGATTTCCGGCACTTATTCTTGTGCTATACCATTCTTGGATCTATATAATTTTTTCACCGTGAAGCATGGATCAACAAAAATCTGGAGGACCACCCATGCGATGATTTTGGAAGGATGCACAAAGACATTCTCCATCCCTATCCTCGAATTTCAAAAAGGTTGCATTTCTAGTTATACACCGAGGTGTCTATATAGCTCCACACGACGAGAGATATCTCCGAACAAGTATCTACGCAAGTCTCTAAGTACTTCAATAAAATGAAATATATCTCTGACGCATGAGATACATTCTGATGTGACTGCCTCGGAATCGTGATAATTGTACTTGACGGGATGCATTGCCACCTGAAACATATTTGGTGACAGCCAATGAAATTGCACATTGAAATTACGAGAGCACAAAACAATGGCGATTAATCTCAGCGTTTAGCTCAGTAACATGTAGTGAATAGTTTGGAGTTTTTGATATTATTTTTACAAATTTAAATATTTTATGATGCGATATATAATCCAGAGCATAATTTCCGATAGATTTATTTCTAAATAGATCAGTTTCTTTTTCATTTTATTGCAAATGATTTGCTGTAGAGAGATGTAATTTTTAACTTAATTTGTGAGCATTAACTAAATGGGCTAGAATTTGTTTTTTCTGTTTAAGGGAGTTATTATATTTTTATGCTCCAAAATGTCTTAACAAACAAAAACGTTTGTTTGCTTATATTTCCAATTTTCTATTGTTCGTGATTTTTCAAAGTTTGGACTAAGTCTAACTAGCTCGATTGCTTGGCGCATTCCGCATAGACAGATGGGCTATGGTCTGAATTTTTACATGGAAAATAAATGTTTTATTTTTCCCGTAATTAAAAGAGTTACGTTAATATAAAAATATTAGAATTTTTATACGTAAAATAATAATTTTAAATTATTTTATTATTATACATAAAATACTATTCATTACGTCATTTTAACGTTATTGTTGCGAAATGCCCAGTTGCGATAAGATAGCTTCCCCGCAAAGCGAAGTTAGGGTTGCCATAAAGTGCAGGGAAAGCCGTGATTGACAGATGTGACGCTAAATCACCCATTCGGAGACAAAAAATTGGTGCGATTCTCGAAGGTAGGTTAAAGCTATATATTCCTGCTTGTATGCGGAGTAGTAGTATCTTGAATTCAGTAGTGTAGTAGTGTGTCTTGAGTTCGGAGATTAGCCTGAGAACAATAGATCGAGTCGTGAGACTTACTTTAGTGCTTTGCATTAGGTTGTCTTCACCGTTATAGTCTGAAGGCTGTGTTGCTGATTATTTCAGCATATTTAACATAGTTTTTCGACGACTGTAAAAGTCTCTTTCGAACTTTCCTGTGTCATACTGGCGAATAAATTTTGTTTTCATTTTTCATCAGGAGTTATCATGAATTACTCCAAATCGATAAATCAGTAGATCGCTACAACTGGTGTCAGGAGTATGAATTAAATGCCAGCTATCCGTCTACAGGAAAAAGCCCTGGCGGACGAAACGAAGGCTTTGACGAACTTCTTAGGAATTGGAAAGCCGGACAAGAATGGATGAAAGCCAGAGAAAAAGAGATGAAAGCCAGACAAGAGGAGACAAAGGCTGAGAGTGAGATACAAACGAGTCAAGAAGATATAAAAAACGGACAAGGGAAACTGAAAGAAAAATTTCAGCAGATGGAAGTGGAGCAAAACGAGATTGAAACGACATCGTGAGCTTAGAGAGGAAACAGAAACTAAATTAGAAAACATGAAAGAGAAAGTGAAGAAAAAGTTAGAGGAAATTGGAGCCCAGATAGCAGATGAAGAAGAAAGATTTGAAGAAAAATTGAGAAAGTTCTGGAAAGAAGTAGATGATTTGAAAGTTAATGGGACTAAGCCCAAGAACGAATCTGACGATTTCAAGGTTCTTCCAGTTTCTCCTCATACGGTGATCAAACATAGCCCAAGGATGGAAAATCATCATGGAGTGAATATAAGACCGAGTTTTCTATCGTGACGAAAATTAACTAGTGGGACTGCGACATGAAGGCCTCGCAGATGGCTGCATCACTCCGAGGCGATGCGGCAGGCATATTAGGAGTCCTATCAGAAGACCAGATTTCAAACTTCAACGTCTTCTCGAATGCGCTGGAACTGAGATTCGGGGGGGGGGGAATGCGTAAAGGACTTCTGTTGGCTGTAGTCGAAACCCCGACAGCAAAAAATTATGAAAGCCTTCTAGAACTGGCGACTGACATTGAGAGTTTGGAGCATCAAGCATATCCGAACAGTCCATCTGATGTTCGCAAAAATCTGGCCCTGTGGCATTTCGTCAATGCAGTCATGGATGCGGAAATCCAGAAGGCTCTCAGATTGGCAGTTCTGAAAGACCTAAAATCAACCTACCTGTACGACATGCAGATCGAATGGGATCAAAAAGCGACTCGACCGAGAACCAACGAACCGGATCAAAAAGCGACTCGAAATGATCACCATCCTATTGGAACGGCTCGAATAGAATACCCAAATTTTGAGGTTGCTAATATGCGAAAAGAAAGAAGAGGGTTTCGAGAGGTGTTAAGACGGCAGAATATAAGCAACACTGAAATGAAACAATGAAGTGACGGAATTGCGGCCTGGAAGGACATCTCCGCAGGAACTGTGAAATAAAACCAGAGAAACTAAAATGCGGCAATCTCAGGGAGCAGAGGTTGCCAGACAGAGATGCAGCCCCTTTGAGAGTTTTCCAGATGTCTTCAATCAGCGTCGAAGATAGCGGACTGTTCTTCGAAGGATAGGTGAATAAGCATCCTTATAAGATGATACGAGTGCAAATATAATCATCTTCAGAACAGATATAGCTCGGAAACTGAACGAAACGTTGCGATGGACTTCGCTCTGCGTGACTTTACCGTCAGTGGCAGGTGATAAGATCCTGACTGAATGTAAAATTAACATCACCATTACCCTTGAAAATAAGGCCTATCAGTTCATCGCTAACATCGAGAACAAATTAACGCTCGGAACTGACATTTTGTGAAATATCGACTTTACACTGGCCATTAAACGTAACGAGAATCACTCTGCAAAGGAAGATACAGCTGTGCTTGAAATGAAAAACAACTTTCCTTCAACTCAGCAAATAACAAAAAAACATACGTCCCCATCCCTACCATGAAAGAATTATTAATACCCTGCTCCAAAGAAAACACCAGTAGCTTTAAATGTGGAATAACTTTATACCCCGGAAACAACCCAAGAGATGTATTAGTGGCCTCGAAATTAGTAGACCTTTCGAGAGACTTCATCCCTGTGAGAGTGGCAAATGTTAATCACAGACCGAGGGCCATGAAGTAGGGTGAAGTGTTAGCAACGTGCGTTCCAGTTAAGTGCGTTTACAAAGCCCCACCTGCAATTCCGATAAAGGTAATCACGAAAATTAATGGAAGAACTTCTGAAATGTGCAAACTTAACCAACGATCAAAGACATTCGGCAGAAAAAACAATTAAAGAATCTGAAGATTTATTTTCTAGAACATCCAGAGATGTTGGCCGCACAAAACTGACCCAACATCGACTGATACGGAGGAATCTCTCTCCGATCAAGAAATATCCCAGTCGCCTGCCATTAGCAAAACAGGAAGAAGTTGAAAATCTTCTGAAGGCTATTACTCGCTAGTGTAAATGCTTGTCCTAACCGCAGAGGAATTATTGCATCACCCGTAAAGAATTGCTCGCTACCGTGAAAGCCATAGATCATTTTTATCATTATCTCTATGGCAGAAAATTTTTTGTTAGGGAATAATTATGCTTTTCTAACCTGAAGGACAAACAGCCAGATTGATTCAAAGACTCCAGGAATATGATTTTGATATAAAACATTGTAAAGGCTCCTCCCTACAAGTGGATACTCAATTCAAGAAGCCTTGTCCTGCACACTGAAGGCATTTTTCAAGAGCCGAGACTAAGTACGGGTTGGCAAATTCTAGCATCTGGCAAATACCATTTTCAACATCATTCCCTCCAGATCCGTGAAATGATGAAAACTTTAGAGAAAATCAGTTGGTGGGTCCTGACATTAAGCCAATAATTCCAGGCTTAAACCCAACTGGTAGCTATCTCCATGTTCATTACTACAAATAAAGAGTACTGGATCTTTGGGACTAACTCCACTTCAGAAAATAATGTGCTCCTCGAATTCGAATGCCTGATGTTCTGAAGGAAATAAACAGAAGCCGAACAGGAAGGCATTTCGGCTATATGAAGACACTAAACAAGGTTTTGCCATCTTCGGCGTGAATCGATGTTTAAAAGCGATGCTGAACTTGCGATGCTTGCGCAACCAAGAAGGGACTGAACGGGCGTAGCCGCGGAAGGCTGCAGGGATACAACATAGGAGCACCTTTCGAGCTAATCGTCCTTGACATACTGTGACAAACCGCATATGGCAAAAACTATATTCTCGTTGTCATGGAATATTTTACGTAGTGGCCAGAAACCTACTCAGTTCCAGACCATGAGGCTGTCACGACAGCTGTCGTGAGAATATACTAAAACGCATTCTTAGCGGTTTTATCGAGAATATTCCAGAACATGAGCCTTGTGGTCAGTGTCACGACAGCTTCTGTTACAGAACTGGAAGTCCAAGTTTGGAGCTCCCCTCCAGATTCATTCCGACTAAGGCATGAAAATCCCTTTAGCTGTATTCAAGGGACTCTGCGACTTATTGGAAATCAATAAAAGCAGACGACTCCGTTGCATCCGGAGTTTGATGGCACTGCGGAGAGGTTTAATCTTACAATACTGAACCGCCTCTCGCTCATGGTTTCCAAGAATCAAGAAGACTGGGATCGCAAGCTGCCTCTGTCCCTGCTAGCTTATCGTAGGGCCATCCGCGAGAGCACCGGTTATTACCCAACCCAGGTGCGCTTCGGTGACGATCTCCGTCTGCCAAGTAACCTGTTCTTCAGCCGCACTCCGAAAGTTCATTCCTCTCCTGAGAAATACGTGCAAGACCTATAGACCTGGTTCGAAACGTTACACAGGATTTGCCTGGTAGAGGATCAACATCTCGGATCCAGACAGGATGAAGAAGAGATACAGCGCATGAGCCACCGAAGATTCAGTTATAGAAAAGCTACAAGGTGTGGCTGTGGAATCTAAGTCGTCGTAAGGCATTGGGTTGCATTTGGAGGGTCTTTATACAGTTATCAACAGACTGAAAGACGTCGTGTTACGGATCTGTAAGTCCCCCTTTTCTAAATTCCTCTTTCCTTTTCCCTATAATTTGTGTCTATAACTTGTACGTAGTTATTTGTAAATACTTGTTGCTTATATTCTTGTTTAGTTTATAGTTTGTTTGTACTGAATTTGGCTGTTGACCAAGGATTTTACTGCCAGTACATGCTGTCCTTGGGAGGAGTCAGTGCTGCGCAATGTCCACATGTGGTAAGATAACTTCCCCGAAAAGCGGGCTAACGCTTTCCAGAAAGGAGAGAAAAACAGGGTTGCCAGATCTGGCGCTAAATCTCCCATTTGGCGACAAAATCGATATGCAATAGATTGCGCGAGAATATACTAGAACGCATTCTTAGCGGTTTTACCAAAAATATTTTCGAAGGTAGGTCAAAGCTTTATATGTCGGCGGAGTAGTTAGTATCTTGAATTCAGTAGTTAGTAGTGTGTCTTGAGTTCAGAGATTAGCTTGAGAGCAATCATCCAAGTCGGGAGTTTTACTTTAGTGCTTTGCTGTGAGGCTGTTTTCACCGTTATAGACTGAAGGCTGTGTTGCTGAGTATTTCAGCGTATATATCATAGTTTTTCGACGACTGTAAAAGTGGCCTTTGAAATTTTCTCTTTTATACTGGCGTTACTACTGTACTCTGTTATTTTTGATTTTTCATCAAGATTTATCATCAATTACTCCAAATCCACGATCCCGTAAAATGCAACATAATACAAAATTTTATATTACTTTATTATTTACATAATAATTTTATATTAATTGCATAAATATAATTATTTGAATTTACGCTCATCATAAAGTGATAAAATTTGTTTTTCCATTTTCATGTACTTAAAAAGGTGCTTTATTATCAATCTACTTAATAAGCAATTTAGCAATGTGTTATATTCTTTGCTATACATGAAGTAATTAATTTATTTTATTCTTTTATGTAATGATTATAGATACATATGCATTGCGTTTCAGAATTAATAGCTTTCCTTTCCAGCTTCATTGATTTTTTTTTAATTTACAATTTTTTTTTATTAATCATGCTTTACAATTTTTACATTTTTGTTCGCATTTTTAATCACTGTTACTTTCTATCTGCTACTAAGTCTTCTCCTAATTATTACTATTTTTATTATTATCACACCGTATTTAAAAAATTAGTATCTATAAATAAAGGCACTGAGACTTTTTAAAATTATTATATTTATTTTGAGATCTATAGAGGTTTCCTACTGGATACAAATCATGCCGAACTACTCTTATAACTCTGATTGGCTGAGTAACTCAGAGGAACTCAGATGCAAAATCTGTTTGTGTAGATGACATATTATCAGGATACACATCTGCGAGAGAGAATTCAGAAATATGTTTCCTCCAGTAAACAGGGATCTTTACAGATTTTCTAATGAATTTATTATAAGTAATTTTGGAAGTGTGTAGCCTTCAGTTACGGTCTTGCATATATGTTGCCACAGAATAAATGTGGAATTTTAAACTTTCACACATCATCTTTTCTATAGAGAAATCTGTATTTTTTAAAGAGCATTAACATAGCCTGAGAGAAATCTAGAATGAAAACAATAACGTAATATTAAACATTTGCAAATACAATAAGGAATGTAGCCGAAAAGCTGAGAATTTCCATATCTTTTCCAATATCATAAACTAAACGATAAAATAAATAATTATAACGAAGGTACATTAATCATTTAGAAACAGTATTTTATTTAGAATATTAAATACATTTATTATATGCAGACAAAATATTTTCCTACGGAATATTTTTTAAATGAATAGTATTCCCTATTCACATTAAATATCTCATTAATTAAATTTGTGGCTTACGAATAGCGTTGGAGCTCCTCTGATTCCTGCAAGTATATTAAAAGTATGAACGAGAAAATGATATCGGAGATACAAATAGAGAACACGAAGAAAGGAAAAAGAATTAAAATTATTATGAAGTATTCTTAATGGACGCGGCTGCTCTGAACAGATAAGAGGATTTAAATGTTAGAAATTTAGCTGAACAAACCAGGATTAAAAATAAACAGCTAAGATTTCAGAGACGCAATTTGAGGGAGGAGTAAATTGTCCCCGAATTATTATTGTCGCATACTTATCTTATAAACCTGCAATGGGTAAATTTTTCTTTCATTGAATAGTGTTTAAAAATAATGAACAACATTTGTTCTCAGTACGGCAACAAGCGTCATCTCTTCATTATAAAGGAGCTGTTATTGTTAATACCATGCATGAAAACCGAGATAATAAGCCCAATGGCTGATTGGAGAATTAAATTTCTTAATCAGTTACGCCATTCATTTTCTTACGTATGTTATATCATTTGAATTGTGGATTAAAGGTTAATGTTATGGTTTTACTTGCCGTTTTTAGTTGCAATGGATTATGTCCGTTTTGTGAACTGTTTACTTTACAACATTTAGAGTGCCAGTTATGTGTTAACAATAGTAAATTTTATATTTGATGCATGTATTTTTTTAATTTATCAGTTGCGTACTTTGCTTAATAACTCTATCGGGCTGAAAGCTCTAGCTGTCATGAGAAATATTAATTAAAATAATTTTTAATCCAATGAATTGAATATTACTGTTACATTTTAACAAACTAAAGAAGCTAAAATCGAATTTTACTCTTCTTTTATGAATTGATTTTTTTTTCAATTTCAAAGATGTATTTACCTAAAAACCTAAGTATGTTTGGAAATAAAATAACTGTTTAGCAATTTCTTAGCAGGCAATTTCTTTATCTATATAAAACACATGTTTTAGAAATATTTAATTACATGTGAAAACATAAACATGAGTCTCATATACCGATTATTATGAAAAAAAACTCACCATAACCTTCAAATCAACACCGATAAAAACTAAGCTTTGCTTGTAACTAATAAGCAATTAATAACATAACTGTCATGCAATTCTTAATGTTGGTTATAATTCAATTCTTATAACCTTATTATAATACGTACAATGTATATCAATGATATACGATGAAGTAATTACAGTTAATTCATACTACATGCTCTATTTATGTCATAAAAAGAATAAAATTCTAAATTATATAGCAAAATAATTATCATACTATGGAGCATATCAGGAAATCTGTTAAAATGGTGAAATGAAAAAAGAAAAAAAAATCAGTAAAAATAGATGATTGATCCACATTTGCTTCATATTATGGTGGTTAATATAGCATGAATTTACATTTGCATGTTTTCTGCGTCACAAAATCTCGTAGCACGAATTACTGTGTTTGCATTAAGTCATTTCTGATCTGCATGATGTTTTTCTATGCTTTAGCTTATAGTACACATCGTTTTCTCAAATTTCTTCATTCGAGTTAAATTTCATTCATTTTGATTTTATTATGTACTAGCTGTTACACGACATGGATTGAAATGCTTCTTAAAGGAAAGCAAGTGTTTGTGTTTTAATTATATTTATTAAAGGGCTTTTGGATACACAATGTACTATTTTGTTTTTTCACGTACTGCGTACGCGAATAAATTGGAAAGTTTTCGGACATGAAACTTGTAGCGATTATCTCTGTGCTTTGTTGATGGTCACTGCAAATGCGAGTCTCAAGGGAAACTGTAAACGTTTAGGTAGAAACGGTACATTTTTCGGAACCATTGTGATACGTGGCTGTTTCACGGCATGCGTTTCAATGCTGCTTAAAGGAAAGAAAGTTTTTGGGTTTTAATTCTGTTTATTGAAATGCTTTTGTATACACAATATTTTTTGTTTTTCCATCTGGTGCAGGCAATTTCACTTTTCCACCTACACAGCACATTCCTGGTGCTTCATTCTTAAATTTGAAGTTCCTGCAATACATGCGTACTTTATACATCTTTTCAATGATCACACTTGGATAAAGTCTGTTATCATAATTAGCATCACAATAAGATGCACCAAGATTTAAAGCAGCGTGCAGTATTCATCTGGATCGAGCAGTGAGTACTCGAAAGTTTTCAAGTGTTGCTTCATGTTGTTGGTCTTTTTCAGACAAACGGTCTTGAGCAGTGTGTATTCAAACGTTTTCTAGTCTTGCTTTCCATTGTTCTTCTGTTTCTGAAGCTCGTGATGGCTTTTTCTTGCGTGTCGTAGACGTAGATCGAGTAATCGATTTTCGTTTGGGTAGCATAATTGATTTCACAAGAAAGTTATGCTTTGTGATGACTATCACAAATTCACTTTCAAAAAGCAAAGAAAAGGCCCCTGATGTAATAACACTCATGTTAATGCGCGAAAATTAAATTTTACGCTTTCTGAACTGCAACACACTTTAAAATATCTTAATTTGGGCAGAAAAAATACATTTCTCTTAAATAGTCGAGTTTGTTTATTAAATTCGAGACAAATTAATATAATTGTTTTCTCGGAGTCAAAACACATTTTTTACAATGCCGAGTTTTCTGTTTAAATTTGAAAAATATGTATCTTATGCTTTGCAGCGTGGCAACACAAAGCTTTGGAGTCGCTGCGTTTTTAATCAAAAATTCGTTAAATTATCGTAATAGAGTGGATCCCTATGGGCTGAATTTTCAAAAATCTTATGTAGATTGTGACCTTCCTTAAGTTTAGAAGGTCGAGTGTGGCAAGTTTCATGAACATCGGAATTAAACTGTAGATATATATAAACGACAAACAAACAAACATCCCTTTATATATATATACACTGAAAAGCCAATACATTATGCCCACGTTGTTAATAACATGTAGTACCACATTTAGCACTCAAAACTGCCAGCACCCGTGTGGCATTGACTCCACAAGGTGTTAAAATTGGCATAGGACCTCTCAATAGCCAGTATTCAAGCAAGGTTCAGATAATTAGAACTACTGTTTATCGTAAGCGTGTTGTACATAGTCTTCATTTAAGATGACAACTGCTTTTCCTGCATCTTCCACAAGACACTGCTAAAACAACGTCGTCTTTATCTTGAGTGATAAAATTTTCTTGTACTACTCGCGAATGAGGCAACTAGTTTAAAGTTAATTTAGTTTAATGAAGGTTTAGTTTAAATGGGGATTTTAGAAATACTTCCATCTTGGGGAGATCTTGGAATATGCGACCATCTGTGCATATCCAAGAATGACACAATTTTTATAGTAGCATTGTAATGGTTTGGTTAAACTTGAGATATGGCTACGCCTGTCTCCATTATGTCAAATGTTTTGCAACCGCGCACATTAAAAGTACATAAATAAAGACTTGGGTCTCATGTAAAGGTGCTTAACGATTATTCGAGTAACCACTGATGCTGAGACGTCTTCAGCCAACTGCTAGCCTTCACATAAAGATATTTTGCTGACAGCAGAGCCAAATCAAGATCATGAGCTGCTGTGACTATCCTCAAACGTATTTGAACAATAAAATGTGTCCTAACAGCAAAATGAACATAAAACCCACGATTAAAGCACAGTTTCAGATTCTTGAGTCTAACATATTAGGAAATATTGCATTGAAAAACTCATTTGGAAGTATCCTGCTGCGTTTGATCTTCCTCGATTCAGTGCAACTACTTACCACTCCTGGTCCTCGAATAAATTATGTCACTATCACATCACACATAATATTTAATTATTATCAAATTTACAGCTTAATATTTTCACAAAGATATATGCGCGAAGTCAAATATGTTTATATTTATGATTTGCTCTTGCCCACCTCATTTATAAATTCTGGGCTCAAATACCCGCACAGAAGTCCGATTTTTGTTTTTCTACAGTGGGTGGAGTTTTAATCAATATTTGCTGAGTTATTACATTTTACTTATTATTCTTCAATTTTGAATACCACTTAAGTTAAAATTATTTTAATGCTTTACATTACGTAATTCGATACAGAATTATTTGGTGTTACATTAATTGGAACCATTTATTAGCAACATAAATGGTATCTTTGATAACATTGTTTAGCATTCCATAAAACTTTATATCAATATTAAGCGTCAAGAAAATAAATTTCAACGCCTGCATATTAGTTTAAAAATATATATCTAATATTTACTCAACTTTCGTTAAAGAAAGCAGTTTTGTGTGCTGCAGAAATTATATATGAGATCTCACCTCAATAATATGAATATGAATATGGTATATATTAATAATCGTACTTACTCGGAGTAATTTATTGGAAAGTGTTTTTGCTATAAACGGCAAATAAATTTAAAAATAAAATAACATTGCCGAGATTCTTGATTATAGCTACAGTACGTCGGTTTTCCATATCTGGAATTTTCCTAAAATCATGCATTTATAGATTCTCGATATACGTGACTTACATCATTACTCTTCAAACTGATTCCTTGCTCTTGTCAGGTCATCAATAACCACACCCTGCAAGATAAAACTTGCCAACCAAACTCTCACCAAAAACAATCAGTCACAACTCTCCTCATCCTCCAGACAAGCCACAATCTGTCTTACTGATCGCGCATAATGCAGTCGACCTTCAAGGAAGAGAGAAGGTCAGACCATTGCGAACCATTTGGGAACGATTGACCCCTAAGCAGAGCGACGTGAGAAATCCGTAATATCTCAGTATGAGCAATGGGATATGGGTCAATATGCTCCATCTGTCTTGAGGATTCGGAGTGACGTCACTCTCGGATCGCAGCAACGTGTCTGGACCATTAAGATATCCGCATAATTCGATCATTGGGAGATGTTGCATAATAAACCTGTCATCATCTCTTAAAGATGTGTAGAACATTGCCATCTCAAGGAAGGTGTAATGTATACGGCCAATTATTACGTCAAATGAGAAGCTTAGATATTATTCGCCTTTAGATTTTTACTCACCTTGCTAGGCTAATTTCAAGCATATATGATCTCCTAGGTCACATAATTAGAAATAACATATTTTAGCATGTATCTCCTTTTAAATCGTAAATTCGATCTTAAACGGGATATCCTTTTCTTATTGAAACCACGTTTCGCTCTTCATATTTGAAAAACGATCAGCTCAGTTACTGGTAAAATTATACCATAATTTTATATTATAATTTATTTATTAAACCTCAGCTACACTAATAATTTTTACATGGAAATTTTTTATTTGTAATGAAATAGATATGTGAAGCAGCAATTTTAGAAAAATAAGGTAATTATACCCCGATTGCTGGAACCTGTCTTCATGTAAACGTCATTGTAAAAGTACACTTGAAATATTTACCTTTAGCTTCTGAATTTATTTCACGAATAGCGGCTCGCAAATTCTTATAAATGCAGCTTCTATAAAAATTATTTTATTTTGAAGATTCCTCCAACACATCTGTAAAGTAAGCAGACAAAATTGCTACGTTTTTACCCTGTATTTCTTTTACATCTGCGAGTGTTAGCTATACAATAACAACAAATGGTGTCGAAAGTGTTGAGGCTAAGAATAGAACTTATTGAAATAAAAATTACACATTATTAAGAAAGAATTTCAGCCAGAACTGAATAAGTAGTCTGTGTCTGGAAATTTGTTTAAAAATCGTGTAAACTTTCTTTCCGCTTTCATTTTGTAATCGAGAAATATACAACACTTTTTTAATCTTTTTTATCAGATGCAAATATATCAGATATTTTAACACATTTATGACGGAACTTTGCTTAAATATGCAGGCACCAATAAGAAGCGAGCCCTCAAAAACGGCTTAAAGTCTGCATGCGATGCGTTCCTGTCTTATCGAGCCATGTTTATAATGGAAAAATAAGGTAACGCAAGTAATTAATACATACTTCACTTAAACATTTCCTTTCAAAAGATCATACGGGGAATTCAGGGCCAGGATCATGATCTGTAAACGATAAATGCGAAAGAGTGACATTTAGGGAAACGATGGATGCGGAAATAAAATATTACTTTATATAGAACTTTAACCGAAGCAAAAATACTGAACGATTCATGAAACAAGTAAGATTGATACGGAACTGATAGATCAAAGCTCTTACTGTCCAAATACATATTGGTTAGAACTTCGGTATTAAACCGAAAGATAAGTAATTTATTCATAAATGGATTATAATTTACTTTAGCTGATGATTTCTCATTTAAGGAATGTACTTATATTGCTCAAAATATATGTATATTGTATACATTTTTTATATGAAATCCGCTAAGCTTATAGATTTTCTTTCTTTTTTAGCCAACAACAGACCAACTAACTGGTCCATTCGGTTAGATGTTCATCAGCCAATAAAGATTTTAGACTGAGTTGACAAAGATTTTATGCAATTTACAAAGACTTACCAGAAGCTTTTATTAATATTCGATGCACATTTCTCTTCAATTTAGCAGAATGGCTCTAGAATAGCTTCATGTCCCAAATAAATCTTATTTTAGGGGGGACGATTATATTTATGTGCAATTTTGGGGGTTTTCAAATTAGAATCAAAGCGTTTTCTATCGGGAGTAACAGTAGTTTAACAAGAATTTAAGTCGGTCGGTTGCAAATCTTGCTAATATGGTGGATGTTTTAATACGATTCGTGTGCGAAATGGTGGACAAAATCTTCCTCTCGGTTTGAGTCACTAGCGTGTTGCCTTAGCTATTAACTATATTCAACCAGATCATATATCTTCGTGTGCAGTAAAGATACAAGCAGTAACTGTGTCCAATTTTCATTCAATTTTTGTCGAATTTTACGAACATTATAGCTAGCTAAGACAGTTGAGGTAAGACCCTCCTGTTATCTCATCCACCATATCTTTCTAGCAGCCATGAAATCCACACTGTCGAACGGAAATATTGATGGAACTGAACTTTTAATACTGCAAACAGTTTCACAATTTTCATGATATCTGAAGGGGTTTTAACAAAATTTAGGAGAAATTAATTTATTTCTTTCTGCTCTGTTTTCAAATTCATGACGAGTATAAAAATCACCAAAAGGTTAACGGAAGTTTTAAAGAAAACATGGTTATAAGTGGCAGTTACTCATAATTTTATTTTATTGCTACAAACGTATCTATAGCATTTATTAAACAAAAATAAAAGAAAAGAAAATTAATTGAAAAAGCAATAAAATAATAATATGTGAGAGCTACGACTAACCATTATTAATGTGCAACACATACATTTTTGGAAAAATTAAATTGTAATACACAGAATATTCTAGTTCTCATGTCCCTAATGCTAATAAGCACTTTTTTCCTGGATCTCTGCCAATATGCTTATCTCGAAATCGCAGATAAGGTAATTACAGAATGCGAAGTCACAGGAAAAGCATAAAAAATGTAATAAATCCGCCACCTCGGAGGAAAGGAATTAATTAAGACTCGAGAAAGAGCTGATGTCAAAATGATCACTGATTTGTTTCGAGCAATTTTGAAAGTAAAATTCAAGAAAAGAAGGCGAATGGACATTTCTCTGAAAATCAATTTATTTCCTTGGATAGGAGCTTGGGGCTTTTTTCTCTCCTTGTTTAGTTTTCATGTGGAATATTTGCAAGTGTAATGATTTTGCTACTCCTTGCCCCCGTCCTGGTAATTTTATAAGGATGTGCTGTAAAGTGTGATAGTATTTTATCAGTTTTGAAGATGTATAAATAAGTATGCATAGTAATAACATGTTGTGATGCGTTTGTTAAATATTTGATACGCAAATCAGCTGCTAAGGATGTTTTAACAAAGGGAAAAGGGCTTACAAGATTTAGGGTTTGTTTTAATACCCCGAAGTTTAAAATAATTTTGAACTCTTGACAGGAAATGTTCACAGATCTTCGGATTATTAAGGCAGTCTCCTAACGTATAACAAGTGCTATAAATGACTATTAATGTGAGCAGTTTGAAAAAAAAAGTTTTTGATTGTCTTATATCGTAAAGCAGATTTTTCTACGGGTTTTATGAAAAGAATATCATACGTTACATAGCAGGTCTGTAGAGTCATTAGGTTATTCTGAAGCAGGAGATGTGAAAAACGTGCTGTGCTCCTGCCGGGACTCAAGCCTGGAAGTCTCGAATACGCGTCGAGTGTATTTCCAGATATACCATGAAGGCATTCAGCAAGGGGGAAAATACATTATATACTCCCCCTTTTAAAGGGCTCGCCAAATCCTGGTGGTGACGGGTAGTCCACCTTAGTTCATGCACCACAGTAGAGACATTAAGTTATTCTGAAGCGGGAGATATGAAAAAAATGTGCAATGACCCTCGCCGGGACTCGAAACTGGACCTCTCGAATACGCACGTGTGTGCTTCCAGTTACATCACGAAGACATGCGGCAAAGGGGGGGGAGAAAATATCTTATAGTTCGTATGTGGTAACGCATATTTAGGAAAATTTTGAACTCACCGTGAAAAATAAAGCTTAAGAAGTTCGACTCCTATATACCATAAATTGACCCAGATATTTCGTATAAAATCGGGATTCACCCTTAGAGACCATACACAAGTTAAAGAGCGAAATGTTTGCATTTAAGCGTTAACTAAACATAAAAATGTCAGTTATTTTTTTTTATTTTAAGATATTAAGGGACTGTTATTTCTATTTAGATCATAGTGAAAAGGGATAATTACTATAAATTTCATCAAAATGGAGATTTATTCACAGAAGCTTATAGAATTCTAGTTCTAGAAAACACTAGTAAGTTTTAATATCATTTACAATAATTAAAAGTGTTTGTAGTTTAATAAAACTTATATGGGATTATCAGGTAATGATTTTAAAATAATGAAACTTCGTGAAAATATTGAAAACGTATTTTTAGACTTTACGTGCGCGAAATTTCCCCCGACATACCAAAGGAAGCAAAATTAAAAACAGTAATGAACCCGAAAGAATGTCATTGAATGGCATTTCAGCGAAATATATCAACCTCGAATTATTCTAATTTACTATGTATTACCTGACCCCCTAAAGGCAAACTGAAAACGATATCCGATATGGCAAATTCGAAATCTAACATCTCATTCAATTTGGGTCACACGAGAATCAAATTTTTTTGTACGTTTTTGTTAATGTATTTTTATAAATATAAGTATGGGACTGAAAAAAGTATAAATAGTTAGATTTTATTTTACAAAACCGATTTTTAAAATTTAAAAATACCAGAACATGAATCTTTGTGTCTTTTACAACATTTTTGTAACTGGAACTATATACATATATATCTACGATAACGGTTGCGATGATACACGTCGGGTAAGGAATTTTGCGAACGAGTTGTTTATCACAAAATAAGATTACGGATTTTCTTTGCTTACATAATTACCAATCAGTCTGGAAGTTCAGATATGAGGATTAAAAGTGAGAACTTATGTTTGCAGTTCATATAAATTCAATTTTTATTAGCATTAACTACATTGTTTAACCAACCAAAATGTTTTAAATCAGGATGTGTTCGCTAAAAAACAAAATAATTTCCGTTTCACTATATTATAAAATTATTGCATACCATGAGATCTAGGAAATTTGACGCGCAAGTGTTTATTCATATATACTTAAAAATTTTAGACGTTTCTTAAGAGAAACATAATTACACACAGTTATTTCAAATGATAAGTAAAGACTGCATATCTTGAAATACATGTTTCTTAAATTTTCTCATTTAATAAGAGGTGCTAGATCTCATATGATTAAATGTGAGAAAATGCAATAATTTAATATGTGCTCTACGACAAATTTAATCAAGATCTTTTCGACCGTAATATATAGCATGGAAGCAATTTGTTGAAATCGAGACATCATATACGTAAAGGAATTATTACGCAAACCCAGGAAATTGATTTCATTTACCTTTTGCCTGTATATTATTGGGTTTTCTTAATATGGTACCTAATGTAGACGGTTTGTAAATCTTCCTAATTCAATTAAATGACAAATAAATTTTAAAAGTAACTTCAGGCGAACAGAAAATTTAATTTATCACAGGAGAAGATTACATCGAATAACAATGATTTCCCTTTTGAATGAAGGTTGAAAGAAAATGATGGTAGATAAATTTAATCAAATGCAAACAGGTTCTAGTGAAATTTTCCAATTTCATTCCATGGAAGAGTACCTTTTGCATTTGCGAATAGTTCCTTGAGATCAATAATATTAAGCCGCAGAATTCTGAAACTTTAACTGCATATTTCCAGTGAAACACTGGTAAGAGTAGATTTAAATTATAGATGTTTAAATTGGAAGATAGAATTTTGCAATTAGAAACCTAAGGTTTGTTAAGAAATCACAACAAAATGCGTAATTAGAACTGATGCCCAACCATGTGAAATGCTTGTGATTTCATACCGGAAGCAATACTTTGCTTGCTCATGCTCCAGAGATACACATTTTCTCAATGATAAATCGGATGCTGACTATATACTCAGGAAAGGTTCAGATATTAGTTAATTCAGATAATTCAGGTTAATTCAGATATTAGTGCATCATATAAAAAATAATGAATCAGAGAATAGGCTTTCCTAATACGTAATTTAAGGAATTCAGAATAGTAATTATTTACATATATATTTTATTTATTTACACTATTTCCAGCAGCAAAATATAGATTGTTTAATTTTTGCTTCTGTTTATTATCGTTTCTCAAAATGAATAGATAATAAATTTGGTAATACATTGGTGATTTTGTGTTGCGATAATTTGGAGCGTCTTAAATGCTTAGCTAGAATGATGACACTTGCAGGACAGACATATCCGTAGATTGAAACATATCCGTAGATTCAACACATATAATATAATACGCACCACACAATTTTGTAAGCTTAACATATTTTAACGAAATAGATGGTAGACAGAAACGAGCTGTAACGTGATACTTTGACGCAAACAAGCGGGAAAATGAGCATTCAGATGAAAATGTGGAAAAGATGAAAAAAAAATCTCAGTTCTCATATAGAAATCCCATTCAGTGATCGGATAAAAGGCATCTTCACTGCAGCATTACGTAAAATCTTATGACTCGGATTAATTTTGAAATAACACATTTTAGATTGGTATACTATGGTTAAATAGTTCCTATTTTTAGGACAGAAAGAGAAAATACCAAGAATTAAAATGAAGGATAAAAGCGGCTGTTGCAAATAAGAATTAGAAGTTTGTTTTGACAGCTGAGGCAGATTAAATATTCCTCTCATTTCAAATGCCAGTTGCGATCATAAATCATTTCGCTCTATAATCGTGCCTATATCTAAAAAACAATTATATTTTTTTATAAATTTGCAGTAAGAAGAGAGGTAGCAAGCATCAGTCTATCTAGGCAGAGGTGCAGAAAGTAAGTGCATAGTTATCCAGTGTTAAAGCTTATTAAAAGGAAAGTTCCGGTTTAAAAGGTATTTCTCCCGCCTTCTTAGCATGTCATCGTGATGTAGTGGTCAGCACTCTCGGAGCGTATTCGAGAGGTCCGTGGTTCGAGTCTGGGCGAGGGCATTTCACATGTCTTCTGCTTCCAAAATAACCTAATGTCTCTACAGTAGCGCCTGAATTAAAAAAGGTGGTGACTGACGATTCTCCACTACCAGGATTTGGTGAATGGGACCCCTAATCCCTAGTTGCTTTTAAAAGGAGTGTATATAAGGTATTTCTTCCCCTTTCGTAGCATGCCTTCGTGGTGTCGTGGTCAGCATGCTTGGCGCGTATTCGAGAGGTCTGTGGTTCGAGTCCCGATGAGGGCAGTGTTAATTTTTCATCTTTCTTGCTTATAAATAACCTAATGTCTCTATGCAAGTTCTGAATTAGTTATGTGATCATTGTTTTGTGAAGGCCATAAGATATGGATTATTCTAGAAAGAAGCAGCAGTCCAGAAATTTACCACTATTTTTAGAATACAGGGGGAATATCTAAGTTAAAATGAGGAGTTAAGGGAGTATTGCTAATTTAAGTTATAACTTTATTTACATATTTTTTATCTTAGTGTTGGAAAATTTGCATTCTCTTTTGTCGCTGCGCAATACTGAAGAAGCGTAAACATCAACGTTTTATAGTCCCGCAGTAAAAGCCAACAAAGGTGTGAAGACTGTTTGTTCTCCCGACTTTTGCCTTTCCGTGGTATGTAACAGCCTGGTTATCATCATGGCTAATAGCCGATGTTCTCTCCAGCGTGATGTGGTGATTTGATGAATGGTATCCTGATATGGAGAAAAGCTGTCGTAGATTAGAATAAGAATCCAGTAGAGAGTGCCGGACAGCATATATATGAAATATTGCATGGAATGTTTTGCAGATAAGTACTTTCCGACATTCAAGTCAAGTTAATCACCTGCTATTCATCGTCATCATATGTTTCTGCTCACGTTATACAGCACTTGATCTCATCACTTAATTTTGCTATTAAGAAAGCTGTTTTTCGGAGTTAATAGCAGAACCAGCTGTACAATGACAATTAATGTACTCTCACCATTTAGTAAAAATTTCAGTTCATCATTCTCGAATAAAACGCATTGATACTTGTTTTCATTTCATTTCAGAGTTCATGACAAAAAGAAAAATCACATTCAGTACATGATTATAGCAGAAATGGCCACCAGTATGTTAATAAAGAATTTTGATAGGGGCAAACTTAGAAAATCTATCAATAATTATTCTTTGAAGAGAAGTAAACTTTAATGTAGTCCTTGGTTAGAATACTTTCAAACAATTTCATTTCATTATGGCGAAAAAGCGCCAATAAGGATTTCCAAGATAAATCTTGTCTTGGGCACAGAATCGGCGGAAGCTTTTCTTTCTTCTTTTATTCTACTAAGTCTATTTATATTTCTTCGGAGTCAAGAATTTTGTCAGAAATAGGAGCAAAGCTGTTACTGAGATTCAGAGTAGACTCCCAGATGGGCTTTTGCTGGAGTTTGGCAACATTTCTTGGTATTTCTCATGTATCCTCCGGTTTGTTGTCAGTTGCAGAGTGAGTAGAGTTTTCATTTTCTGTGGGCTGTGCGACATTGGAAGGAAATGCCATGGATTGATAATATACTCATTTTCGGTGAAAAAGTCCAAAATGTTAAGTATATTCTTGCGATTAAATCACGCTCGTATTCTAGATGACTTCCGGAGAAGGCAATGTTATAACTGTCCGTTCTCTATTAGAAGGCAAAAGTGGCCCACCCATCAGGTGCTTCAAAGCGGCCACCTCTTCTGGTCTTAGTAGTGGACAAGCCCAAGTCGGTAGAGGCACCGCCATTGGAAAAAAAATGTTTTGAATACTGCGCTTGATATTTTCAGAATCTTCTTCATAAACTGAAATCAAATTTATGTAAATGCAAAACATGACTGAAAACTGCAGAATTTACCACGTGACGAATACGACTCAGGTCTCTCTGTCAAATAACCTACCACCAGGCTACATTCACTGATGTCTGAATTCCGTGAGTTTTCCCTTTCTATGCTCTCAGCACAGTGGGATCCCACGTTGTCACGTCATCAGCTCGTGATATCGCACAAGAAGCGTGGATTCGCCTGTCGGGGGTAGGGAGCATCCCTGAACATATGCGTCGTAGTCCTACTGGAACCAAGTGGAAAACCTAAATCTAACGGTTCACATGCGTATGAAAACCTTAAATTTCGTTGTCTCTATGATATCATATAAACCGTCCTGCAGCGTTTATACTCTTTATTGCTAGTTTGAATGTTTTGTGTACCTGATTTTCTCCAGATTTAAGCACGTAGCTTAAATTCATTGTAATGTTCTGATGTTTGTGTGCGTTATTCGGAATAGGTGTTACGGTATTATTGAAATAAAAACTATTGGCTTTCTTCTGGCTAAAATTCTTCGAATGATATTTATGCTCTGTGTAAAGCAATTTTACTCTATAAACTCTAAAATCAAACTCTGAGTTATAGAAATTCGTGGAAAATGTACTTTGAATAAAGCTTCCACCGATCTTCGATAGATGCTGGCTCACCCGTGGCCGAAAGGTAAGTTCACTAAACACTATTATTTCGACCAGATTTGGAATCCCTGCGAACGATTGGCTGCATGAGCATTCCCGTGGTTTTTCCCATGCGTAATGTGGATACAAGTCAGTTTCACTTGGAACGTCTTCCTCGAAGGCATCCCTCCCTTTAGGAAAATAGCTCTCGAGTGATTATCTATAATCAAATAAATCAAATTAAACAAAGCCCATTAATATCTTGGAATTATAAGAATTTTAAAATTAAATCACTGCTTAGTGTTGGATAGGTTTATGATAATTAGTTTCTCTATCTCTTATTCCTTTGTTTATTCCACGGTAATTATGTCAGCTTGATTATTTACTTAATGAAAATTCATTACTTGTAGGATCTCGCTGGCCCAACATGTCAGAAACTAGGGTAGTGATTGTGGCTATGTGTGAATTTACACAGAAACGTAAGAAGGGGTTAGAACCCTTTTTATTTTTATCTTTAAAATGACAGATGCGTCTACTTGACGCTCACAAACTGCGCCAACCCGGTAGTAAACTAAAACAAAACGTAAAACTGAAAGTAATGATTAGATAAACAAATATCAAACACTACCTACGAGGCTCTGAGATCCTAAACTAACCGCGTTTTTAATTACTGCTGAGATTAAGCAAGATTTCTGATTAAACAGTTGAAACTTGGCACTTCTGCAAAACTAGGCACGCAGGACGACACGCGCTGATCTAAATTCTACAGAGGAATCCCACTAGCGTAACTTCAAAGCAAGACCCTCAAACTCTGGTTTCGTCTACTATTTAATTCAACTAGCTTCCGCTAAATTTGAATAAACTGCGCGTGCTACTACAATTTACATACTCTGGCACGGACATTTCTAGGGGAAAATGAAGGCTAAATAGGAAAGATAAATTAACTTAAAATAAATGTTAGTTAAAATAAATATAAACCGTACATACTTTTTCATGAAAAAATAATTTTGAGTAATTACATATGCTTCTATATATGTAATTACTCAAAATTACAAACGAGATATTAGACAAAAATTCATATTTGCCTAATATATCTTTTTTGTACATATCTCAACCTTTCTCTTTTATTCTGCTTATTTCCTCCCTTCTTATAGGACATACACATCTATATTATAGTATAATATTCACTTAATTAAATATCTAGTATGTATTCAACTATCGTTTTAACTAATTTATATACATTTTATGATCTTATTTAAATACTGTTAAGTAAACTAATGCTTTAATTGGGTACTTTACCCTGTTGTATGGTTTAAGAACTTCTTCTATAGCCCTAGTTAAACAAAGCCCGTAAAAGTAACATCCGCAATTTCCGCGAAGCATCCTATTGTAGCTCCGAAACTTCGCTCTCGTTAACCGCGGTAGCTGAATATGTGAGTCACACACACATATACACCACTCGACTTTCATACATACCGCGGATGTACGGCCCAATGAAAAGAGCCACAAATAAGGCCCATTAAATACAAGCGACCATTTCACACCGAAGAATGCCTTAACAAGACACTGCAGCCAACAAAGGAGCATCCCCAGCACAAGGCGCCACGTGCCCTATAACAGCCCCTTAAATGCAGTCTACTAAAGGAAAAGAGAAAGTCAGATCGGAAAAGAAAAGAGAGTGAATAATAAAAAGGAGAGAAATTTTCGCGAGTACCGCACAGCATCTTTCCGATCGATTTAATTCTCGAGATCTGGGCCGACTTGGCGTAAAAATCCGTCCAGAGTTCCGCATCAGCGAACAAGTATTAGGCCTAATGATGCGGCTTCCTTTTCCATCCACCCACTACATCTCTTATTGGGTGGGAAACAGAGATGAACACATATCCAACTTCTCA
>KK119795.1:282742-340774 GCA_000611955.2 Stegodyphus mimosarum
TTAATATATATTGCTAATTTCAAATATGCACCGAGATGAATTAATCAAAAATTTACACCGTAAAAATTAATATTAACTTTTCATATGCAGTTATCAAACTCTGCTGGCCAGCATCAAAATACACAGGAAATTTTATGAATCACCGAGCATGGTGTCTTAAGTGATATTGATAGAGATTACTTAGTTCAAAGAAATTTCTTAATTTACTCAGGTAAAAATTACATACATCAATTTAGCAATCCCTTAGGCAGTTAGAAAATATTACATATTCAAGTAGACCCGTTGGAGAAAAATGACTATATTTATTCCTACATTCAATTACTCAATTGAAGGTAAAGTAGAATTTAAATTTTTATTTGTTCCTTAATTTGCAAAAGTTAAAGTTAATTCTCAACCAAAAGTAGTAACAACTTAAAGTAAAAAGGTAAAATTTAGATAAGTTAACAAATTTAATATTCCCTCTTGTCTTAATCCATTATATATAAATTTTAATTACATTCCAAGTTAAAGTTAAAAAGGTCCTAAATAGAGTAATAGTGCAGCAATTGCTTAATTAAACGTTGACTTATCTGTTAAATTCTTCTCCGGATGACCAATCCATAGCAGGTGTTGAACAAGGCTCTCCTGACGACCAATCCTTAGCAGATGTTGAACGAGGGACTCCGAGGAGAAATCTGGACACTTGGGTCAGACAATATGAAGATGGTAATTTCGGAAGGGTTCACGGATCGTCACGTCTCTTCCGTCAGTTAACAAATGATGGTAAAGAGCGTTTGTGCAGCATAAACAGATCTCCTAAAGGTACCTCCCTTTTCCGTCTAGGCTCATCCTGGCGAGTTGATGGTAGTACTCGGATCTAAGTGACCGATCAGGAAGAAGCCGGATAAAACTGGATTCAAGTTGCATCCACTATGGGGTTAACGCATTGATTCGATGAGAAAAAACAACATTCTAGACTCCTACACGGGGATGGTAAGGTGCGGAGGGGTGGGCGTTCAATTGATCTTTTTAGATGTGCATCTTTTTCTTATTCCTCATCTCCCTCTCAAATGGAAGCCAGGAACCTTTGTATTCAGGGCAGGACGTAAACATGTCTACTACAGGACACCCTGGGTCAACATCGGCTCTTCCAGAGGAAGAAACTACAAGTCCTACTTACAGCTGCAAATCCCAGGCAAAAAGTGCTGAGGATGGCCTTGCACGCCGATTTTAATCGTCCAGAATCCAGAATTTTCGAAAATCACCAAATTTGGTGAATTAGCATGCGAATCTCGCCAAACACAAAACAGTGCTGCGAAAACTTAGTTTTTCCTTCTGCACACCAAAAAAAATTCCACCCTCGCCACCCCTTTCGCCAACCAAAGAGGGGTGAGGGAAAGAATGTAACAACCCTACCTCCGACCGGACGCTGTACACGACCTTGGACGAAAGAAATGCTCGAAAAAGACCCTTTTAGCAGAATAAAATTTTAGACACGAAATTCAACAATTTTAGCAATTAAATGGGCATAATTCTCCAACGGGGCGACGTACAGTCATGAAAGTAGATTCATAAGAAGGCTAAATTTTTTTCTCTCTAAGAGGTATAAATTTTATCCATGTGAATAAACAGGAAGTATTTTTAAATTTCAAATATTACGCAGAAAGCAACCGATTTCCCATTGTCTCCTTTTCCCGAAAGCTATTACTATCGAACGCGTAACGTAAGAATGAGAACTCTGTTTAACTCGTATAAAAATAATTGATTCAATAACGTAAGCAATACAACTCGTGAAGAAAAATTTAGAATAAGCATAAATTAGTGCATATAATTTTACTCACTCAATAATTAATTAACAAATAAACTGCAATTAACTACATATTAATCCATAATTCTAAACTTAACTAAAATCGCTACATAACAAATGTAATTGTAAGGAATGTATTACAGGTATATGTCAAATAGGTAATGTACGTAATTCTCGTTATCTGTGAAATATTGTTTGATTAAGTCCTAAGGTAAAAGCATGTGTAAATGTCCTGACATAGTGTGTAAATGTCAAATGTGTAAATGTCCAGCATGTTCCAGCAATGCTCGTAACATCAGTGCAAAGTGTATGAATTCTATGAGCAAATTTCATCATTACAAATATCTGTTCTGTGTTCTATCATCATAAAGTGTATATACCCATCTATTATATTCAGATACTGTAAGTAAACATCACGCAAGGCGCCCTAGTACTCCTAGCACGTACGCGTTCTACAACTTTATGTCTCAGAGATCTAGTTACGTAATACAGCAATGCAAAAGTAATGTCAGTGCTCTACAACCTTTTTATGTTTATATTCCAGTAATGCAATTGTAACCTAATGTAAATCAAAGAATGTGTTCGAAAATGTTAACTAGTAATGTAATCTAGTAATGCGATCGTAATGTCCTCTACAAGTTCTATGTGTCTAAGTTCTAGCAAAGTAATCTAGTAATGTAATTGTAACGTAATGTAATCAATGAATGTAATTGTAACGTAATGTAATCAATGAATGTAATTGTAACGTAATGTAATCAATGAATGTAATTGTAACGTAACGTAATCATTGAATTCTATAACAGCATGCTGTGTTCTTACATCACAAAGTTTATATGTATGTTCTCAATTTCCACCATGCTCCATGTTTAACAGTTGTATTGAATGTCTTGTAGCATAAGTACAGTGTCCAATTTCCATAAGCGTATATATCCAGACAGTCATTCATCTCCCTGTATGTGCATGTTGTTTCAAGAGTATATTGTAATCCAATACTGTAAGTGTTAATATTGTAATCCAATACTGCAAGTGTTAATATGTAGTAAGCAAGAACATAGTTTAGTTACATAGTTAGTTTGTATACATAGAACATAGTTAGTTTGTATATATCTTCGCACACGTGTATTCGTGATAATGTATTGTATTGTGGGTGTACACTGAGTTAGTGCAAACGTATGTTTTGTGTTGTGCAAATGTTCTTAACCGTAATCTAATCTTGTATGTATCGAGTAAGTATCTGCATAAATGCTGCATGTATTGCTCTCTATTCTATAATGCGTATATGCAGTATTCCTAAACTGTACTATTTTTGTAGGCAAGTTCTATATGTATTCATTTGTTGTATTACTATTAATGTACTATTGTTGTGCTAACCAACTATTATAACTTGCATATGTACTAATATTGTAATCTTATACTGTAACTGTCTTAATATAGTAACCCAATACTGTAAGTGTAAATATGTAGTAACATACATATTCGTGCACATGTATTCGCGTAAATGTATTGTGGGTGAGCACTAAGCTAGTGCATACGTATGTACTGTGTTGTGCTTATGTTTTATATTTGTAATCCAATATTGCATGTATCGAGTAAATTATCTGCATAAATGCTGCACGCATTGAGTGCTATTCTTATAATGCTTATAAGCCCTACTACTAAACTGTACTAATATTTAAGTAAATCCTGTATGTACCCTATTGTTGCATTAATATTATTGTGCTATTATTGTAAGTAAGTCCTGCATGTATCACTATTGTTGTAAGTAACTATTCTAAGTAAGTTATACTATAGTCTTTGCCGCGCAACGTAATGTGCACCAAGTACATGTTAAGCCATTGTCCATACCAAAGTACTGTAATTGTATGCTCTGTATCCAGCCCAGCAATTGGCATTTTACGCTCAGAGCTGCTGTCTGGCCATGGATGAAATGACTAAATTTTTTTAATAAACTCCCGATGTGGTCCGATTGCGACCTCATGAGGGTTTTGCTTCAGATGGATGCGGGTTTCGGACAATACCCGAGTAGTCTTAACAAAGTCGTCCAGGTGCCCGAGCCTGCTGTCACCTGTCACCTGTGCTGCCATTCGCAGAATCTCGAGCGAATACCTCCGAATAACTAGATTTGCAATCTCATCTCGATCGGTTTACCGGAACGGACGCTACAAGTGTAGATGTTGGCAAAGATTTTTTATAACCACCCTGTATGTCAAACAGTGTTTATAGTAAAAATTCCCATTTTTCTATGTCTGAATGTCCCTGTCTGAATCTTTGCTTCCTTCTTTTAACTTTAAATTCAATTGTTAGTCTGAGTAATTTTATCATGATGTGAATTACAATGTTGGCAAAGTTTCTTTATGACCACCTTGTATGTCATACAGTGTTTGTAGCAAAAATTGACTTTTTTCTATGTCTGAATGCCCCTGTCTGAATCTTTGCTTCCCTCTATTAACTTTAAATTAAATTGTTAGTCTGAGTAATTTCATCAAGATGAAAATTACAGTTACCTTTTTTGAAATTCTCTTAAAGTGAAATTATACATAATTTGCAGAATCTCTTCTCCAGAAAAATGTATAATTAACGCATAACACAGTATTTGAGTTCCGAATGGAGAATTCTGTAATAGTTTGCTTAATTATGCACTCTTTTGATTGCATTCTTGCAATTTCAGAATCCTTTACATTATTCATACTCTGCATTACCCATTGTTCCTAGAGAAGCATAATCAGAAAAGTTCAAAATTTGCTTAAGCAACAGCGTATTTTAAGGCACTCCATTAAAATTTATGATTTAATGTGAGTTAAAGAGATGTTCTGCTGACTCGGGGATTTGTAAATAGAGTTGATCAAATTAAGCGCACCATGTTTCTAAATGCTGGCCCTATTCTTTGATCTCTGCGATTGCACTTCCCTTGACTGCGAAATGTTGCATCACTTCGTGACGTCAAAGAACCACATTCTGAAATTCAAAGATATAATTCAAGGCTTAGGTGGGGAGAAGTTACAACCGAGCTTAATTAACAGCATTATTTGAGCTGGCAGATCTGGCATGTGTTATGACAATGAAAAGATGCCGCTGAAAGGCTGCCATAGTCGGCTGTTAATCGCTCCTTCGGGAATTATTCTTTAGTAAATGTAGCCGTTCAAAATAAGATTGTTTCTTTTACATTTATCTGAACAGAAGGTAAAAATTATGGGAATGAAGTTTCACGTCTCGTTTCGAATTAATTTTCATATTAAGGTTGGGAATGGGCAGATGTATTTCCTAAAACTGACATAAAGAATTTGATAAAAAATTCGCTTTTGTCTTACTTTTTATATCATTAGAAATATATATGGTTTCTTAGTAGGGAAAATCGACCAGCAGTACTTCAAAATTATCGAAATCATATCTGAAATTAGTGTAAAAATTCACGCAAAATGTGTAATGTAAGCTGTTTTCTTGAAGCATTTTAATAGAAAAATAAAACCAACCTAAAGTTTACACTTAACCATGACACTATGGTATCGCAGATGACTATGTTATAGTGTATTCCAGAAACATGCAATTAAAGGTATAGTTGGGGTTTTTTTATCCGAACACATTATCCACAATTACAGGCTATTAGGATATACTGACACATATTAAGAAATTCATAAGCGTTTTAAGATTTGTTGTATTTTACATTAAAAATAAATTAATATGTGCATTATTAATGTCAACAATTTCTAACACGTTATGGTTACGTCTATCACGTTAAAGTGTGACATTATTTTGACCACAATGATTATATATTTGTCCAAAGAATAATTTACTATTACTAAATTAACAAGGTAAACTAAATTTTACTGAATCATAAATTAGAATTTACGTACGTAATACTGCAAAAATTAGTAATACTGCAAAATAATTATGCATTAAAATTGCATCGCATTCAGATACATCTTCATCATAGAGCAATATTGCATTTACGTTATATCTGTGCGCCGTAAAGCAGTATAAATATTACATTTACGTTATATGCTTTAATAGGAATAATGATACAAACTTTAACATTTTATTAACTACTAATACATTTTATTAAATAAAATTATAAAACTGGTGGTATGTGTGAAAAAAAGAGGCTTGAGAGTAAAAAAGTTAACTTCTTTTTTCTCAGTAAATGATACGCACTTTTCATAGTACTGAAACACCATTAAGGGAACTGCATAAAAAGCAAAGTCATTAAAAATCAGAAAGGTAAAAAAAAATAACTTTCAAAAAGAACTCATCATTTTCTCCTTAAATTGATCATATTTTACCGTAAAAACTAATCCGTAACTTTAATAAAAAATAACAGTACAAAAAGCTACTTATTAAATTTTATTTCTTACGATTAATATTAAACATGGAATGCTATTTTTCATGGAAATACTGAAATATACAAAAATATTAATTATATTACATATTTCTTAAATTTTTAACAAGAAATTTAATTTTTCGAGAATTCAAATGGAATTTACGAAACACTTTCAATAATCCAAATTAAAAGAATTCAATTTCCTTATGGTATTCGGTTGGTTGAAAATATTCATACGCTTTATTTTTTTCATATTTTAAGAAGAGTACAATTATATGCAATTTCATTAATAAGGAATGCATGTGTAATATTTAGCATTACAGATCGATGAACTCGATGAACTGAAGACGAATTAACCAGGTTCCAGATTAACGAGTCTTAAAAAAACTAAGTTTGTTTATTGTGGAAGAATGAACGTCATTACCACAAGCCATCAGCATAAAACAAATTGTGCATTGAAAATATAAAAAAGATACAAAAAATTCTGGAATATCAGCAGTTACCCCACATTAACTTTGTTGTTTATAATTTAATATCTTCATCTTTACTGATATGTATCTTTCAGTTATTTATATAGGATCTTTTTGTTTTGAATGCAGATTTAATCTATGTAATCTAACGAGCTTTCCAAGTAAAGTTTCTTGAAACCATAAGTAAATCATTAATTAATTTTCGATTAATAATGATATGGGTTATCCCATTTTACTTGTGAATTTGAAATAACAATTGATGTCCTCATTTATATTAGCTTAGTAAACGAGAATTGACTATATCTATTCTTACATTTATGCTATACCTGCTGATACACTATTTTAATAACCTATAAGTTTTCAGTGCCATTTGTATTTAAATACAAATTTAGAATTATAAATAAACATATTCATATACATTTATGAATACAAACATTCAAATACAAAGCACAGTAGTTGAGTATTAAGTAAGTGTATTAAGTAAGTATAAGTAAGTGGTAGAAAAAAGATTATTTTAAATTATTTATGAGAATTTTGAGTAATCAAGTTCCAAATACTATGATCAAATTACTTACATTTACTTGACCTTAAACAATAATGGGCCTTTAGAGGGTAGCGATAGTCATTTCAGTGATGAGAGTTTATTAATAAATTGCCAAAGTTTTCTAGCAGTTTCTTGTAAAATGATTAGTTCTAATAAATTTAATAAATTTAATAAAATTTATAGTAATATAGTTAATCTTCAATTTTTTACTTCTCACATACCTACATAACAGAAGCCCCATCAATGGCAGAGTGATTAAGGCCCCAAATATTGAAAATTCGACCCGGGTTAGAAACTATGTGGATTGAATGTTTTTTTTTTGTGTGTGTGTGTGATTTTTCGCATGCGTAACATAGATGCTAGTCAGTTTTGCCCTAGAAAGACATGCACAAAGGCATCCTTCCTCTTAGGCAGATAGTCCTCGTGTGTTTTATAGTAATCAAATAATCTAACCTAACCCTATATAATACAGGACTTATGAAAATAAATGCATTGTTTTAAAAATTTATAAGACAGTGAAATATATCATCAGGAAAATTGAAAGAATATGTATGTGCAGGCATGAGGATTTTCTAGGTGTTCTTTACAGTGACTTAGACACGTAGCCAATCGCATGCTATCAAGTGGCAAAGTCGAAAACCAGCCACGCCTGCGATGGAGAAAGATTTTTGTTCTAAAATTCAGGAAAATGGAACCTTTTAGCATTGAGTCAACGCACATTTCGATCAAGCTACAGAAAATTCTTTGAGAAGAAAATATACTGTCCTTTGATACAAGAATTTAAAAGTATATGCTACTTGTGCAAAAGCACTGGGAATCCCGACATACATTAAAAAAAGGCAAGAAAAAAACTCTGAAGGCATTCAGATTTGAAAGTCGTACCAGCGGATTTGTTTAGGATTTTTATGCTCTTTCAAAATCTGCTTTTGAATTCAGGCTTGCTAACACATTTTCTTTTCTGTGTCTTTAGCTTTATTATTAAGCATTACTTATGCCATACATTATTCCATAAGCATTATGCCATACACAATTAAAGAGGAAAGTCACAAAATATTTAAAAACAACATATCTTTAGGGTTCCGGATACAGCGTTACGGGTTGTCATATATTACGTTAATGATATGTATTACGTTTTTTTATTCCCTATATTATGTCGCATAAAAGCGTTATTATAAAAAGAAAAGTCCATGTAATGATTTTAATGTGAACAGTTAGAGTCCTTTCGTAAAAAAATTTTGGATATTTCTAATAAGACATCTCTTGATTTAAAATGCCCATTAAGTCAATCAGATTAAAAATGTCAAAAAATAATTTTTAAGTCTTCATTTATAGCTTTTTAATTATTTGGTTTTTGACCTCAGTATCAGAAAGATTAAATCTGAAACCAAAATAGTTTACGCATTACTTAATGGCATATTGCTGGTGGGGAGAGATAACAAGTATTCTGTTTGAGACAGTGGCAACATATTGTTTTAAATGTTAAATGGCCGAGTATCTGGTTAAAAATTGAAAGATAGGTATCTTATCTTTTGTCGAATGGTAAACAGTAAGACGGGATAAAGTCTGGCGAGTTCCAGGATCAGTAAGAAGTACAGCAGCAGGTGCTTTCGGATTTGTTACTTGCTCTTCTTCCTTGTTATCATGAATAGTCCAAGAGAATAAAAAGTGTATTTTTTCGTAACATGCCAGCATTAGCTTTGAAGTTCTGCAAATAAAATTCGGCTACGAAAATCATTGTCATGAACGGTTTGATATAAACAAATATAATGGCTAAGTACAATAAAAATAACTTTAACTTGTGCTGAATTATTTTAGATTAAACACTTATTATAGTGGTTCTATATTGCCCCCTCCCCCAAAAATCTGTTATGAGTTAAAAGTAAAATACAATTTCCGGTTTAACATCTGTAGTCAAAATCTAATATATTATTCTCAATCTTAACTGTATATGCGTCGGACATGCTTTCGAATTTTTAACATCAGTTTGAGAACTTTGGCTTAATATCTCAATATCTGTTTCCAGCAACATAAACTTTGAACAGATTGATGTTCAAAGTTTCAAGTAGTGTATTCTCCTATTTATCAGTTTTAGCCAAAATCTAATATATATTTTCCATCCATATATAAAACTCTTAATTACTAAAATTGAAATGTTTTAGATTATATATTAATATAGCTCTTCCTTAAAAACTGTAACGTGCTTCAAGTAAAATACCACTTCCGGTTGTCTATTGGAAACTGTTATGGTCTTCTACTAAATTCCACTTCTTCTTTTACAGTTTTATCCGAAATCTAATCAACCTCAATGCTTAAAAACGGGAAACAGACTTTTTGGGGGAAATTTTATATAAGAGTTTTTGAGAATGAAAAAAATTGTCACACACATACAATACACAGACAGACAGACACGCAGGCAGACAGACATCATTATGAAAATAATAAAAATATAAAGTAATGCTATGGGAATCATAATTCCTTATTCACTGATGAAGCTCACTATCTAATTTTTTAACCGAAAGCATTGCCTCCCTTACCTACTGTTGTGGCTGCGGATTTGGCCTTTAGGCAGCAATGAAGTAAATATTTGATTCTGCATATTTTTTGTGGCAACTCTTGCACTCTGATTTGTAGAATTGTTGCAAGAACCGACTGAGTCGGTAATAACGATTTTGAACTCTCGTTTTGAGAGTAATTTTAAAATAGCTAATGTTGTAAATAAACTTGTAAATAGTTTTAGTTCGTGGGCTGATTTATTCAAGTATTGAAGTGATTGAACCGAGTTTGAATCAAGTAAGAATTGTGACTAACTTCCTTGAAATTGCAAATGATGCTTCATTTCTTGGCTACAACGGACAGGATGTTTGAATTGAAAGTGCGGAATATAAAATTTATCAGATAAGCGCATGCATATTTATATTTTGATATATAGTATAAACGCAATGGATAATCTTGATAAATTGAAGCGGAAATTCGCAGTTTTCCGTACCGCTGTTACAAAAATGTTAACAAAAATTGAAGCTGTATTTTAACTGAAACCTCGGAAACGACTCATGAACAAAAAATTGATCAGTTAAGTGTTCTCAAAGAGCAATTAATTGAAAAGAATGATAGTCTTAAGCAACTGAATTGTGAAATCGGAAGTGGTTTAACCCTTGAAGATATTGAATCCGAAATTGAAGTTGTTGAAGATTACAATTAAAAAATGATTGAATGGAAAAATAACTGATATTTAGATAAAAATTTGAACTCTAACCCTCAAATTAATTCTCATGATTCTAGTGTTTTAAGTAGTGAATATAGGGTTCCTAGTAATAATACTGGACCTAATTTTATGAAGCTTCCAACGCTTACAGTCGAGAAATATTATGTGATTCTTACTTATGGCTTGAGTTTTACAGCCAAATTTCAAATGCTGCAGATCCATATATATATATATGGATCTATGCAATATAAGCATTTGACACCAGTTGATAAATTTTGCTATTTGAAATCACTGCTTGGTGGAAGTGCAGCTAATGCTGTATCTGGGTTTTCGTTAACTAACGAAAATTATAGTTATGCTATCGCCCTTTTGAAAGAAAGGTTTGGTATAACCGATGTCGTTATTAACGCCCATATGAATAAGCTTTTAAATCTCAATCCAGTAAAAAATTTTTCTAACTTAAGAGCTTTGAGGGAACTTTATGACAATCGTGAAATTCAGATTCGTAATTTAAACACTTTAGGGGTTGCATCTGGAAGTTATGGTCATTATGCCCAATTTTACTAAGTTGATTCCACCAGATTATTTCTTTAGAATTAAATAGAAGGCCTACCAAAAGTTCAGACTAGGATATCAATGAACTAATCTCCTATATTAAAGAAGAAATAGAATCGCACAATGCATTTGAATAGTTCTGTAAAGATACCTCATGATAAACCAGGAAAATATAGACACCAAAATTTTAAACTTAATATTCCTATAGCATCTGCTTTGTCAACTAGTGTTAAGAATAACTGTTTCTTTTGAAGCAGTTCAGAACATAATACTAATTTCTGTGAATCGCTTTGGATTCCTGAGAAGCGTAGAAAATTAAAGAACGAAGGGAGGTGTTTTGTATGTTTTAGGAAATTCCATATTGCTGCGAAGTGTAAATTTCTAAATGAGTATTGCAAAATATGAGGTAGTAAGTTTCATAATATTTCGATATGCATGAAATCATCAGAAAAGCCTCCTGAAGTTCCTAAAAATGAAAATGATACCATAGTTCCATTTCTCAATGTGAGATTAAAACCTCAGATTTATTTAATGAAGTTGTATTGCAAACATGTTGAGTAAAAATATCATCCGATTCAAAATTTGCTTTGTGTCTTTTTGACAGTGGCAGTCAACGGACATTTATTACGAAAGCGTTGACATCATACTTAAAACCCCGCATTAAAACCCCCAGTTGTAAGAAAGGAAGAATTACTAGTAAATTCTTTCGGCGAGCTTAAAGCCCAACAAAAAATTTATAACGTGGTCAAGGTTACCTTACGGATGCAAAAATTCACGAGGGAAATATATGCATTGCGGCGTTGGTGACAACCGTGATGATTTATCCGCCTAGACCAAACACAGATGTCAAAAGCAAATTAAAGAAATACGAGTTGTCTAATTGGAGGACGTTATGTTGCTTTTGAGTGCAGTTATTGATAGGCGCTGATATTTCTAGCAAATAAACATTCCAGGAACAGTAGAAAAAATAACAAAATCTCTGTTTGCGTGTGAATGCTTATTTGGATGGTCGCTTTGTGCTTCCATATATAATAATGAAAAGGGAAAAAATAAAAATGCATCCGTTTTCAAGTTATCTGTTGAAAATGCACAACAGGAAGATATAAAAAAATTACGGGACCTTGAAGCAATTGGTATTAGTGACGATGAATTTTCAAAAATAAAGAAATCATTAATAAATTTGAGAAAGATTTAAAATTCGTTAATAACAGATACGAAGCGAAATTATTGCGAAAGGACAGTAAGGAAGGATTAGGGCCTAATTTCAAAATAGTGAAGAATCGTGTTCTCGAATAAAATCGTAAGCTGTCGAAAAACGACGATCTTCTCCAACAATATAAAGATGTCAGGATCGAGTGTTCTGTGCATACTTTTGGCGAGCATGGTCTTAACCGTGTTAAAGTCCTGATCTTGAACAGGGAGCTGAATGCAGCTATGTTCTGTGGTAGAATAACTGCACGTAAGAGGGGTTTAAAATTACCCTTTTATTAAACCACTATTTACAGCCACTTCCCCACTCGGAAGGGATAACAGAAAATAATGACCGCACTTAGGTATAAACTGAACAATCAAATAATTTAAAATAAAGTGAGTAGAAATTAAGTAGTCGTTGCTTTCAGAGCTATAAACGCGAGGTTGGGATTTATGCTAAACTATCAATGGTGAGTAGCAAGATTTTTCTAATACTAACGCACTTAGGTTTCTTCAATAAGCAATAGCGTAACAGCGCTAAGGCTTAGAACTTAAATACTAGCTAGTCAGGTGGACGTGGAACAGAGCCTCAGAGATCTGATACTACAAGCTCTCTCACACCGAAAAGTTCCTTGCTAACCTTTTAAATACAAAACTTGGCTCCACCTCAAATTAGCATAAAGATGAAACGCGCGCTCATTCTAACGGGAAGTTGAAATAAGAGCTCACAGGAAAGAGAAATTAACATAAAACTTTCTTAGATTAAACTAAAACCTTACAAAGAAATTGCTATGAACAAAAAGGAAATATGGTAGTTGAAGAATGTCCTGACAATGACGTTGAGAACGGTTATTTCATTCCGTATAGATCCGTTACGAGGGATGAGAAATCCACCACTAAAGTGAGGATTGTCTTTGATGCTTCTTCAAAAGAAAATCGGTTTAAGTCTTTAAATGATTGTTTATGGCCGGGACCCAATTTAAACCCAAAACATTTTAGATATTATCATCAATTTCCGAAAACATGAAGTCGCATTCCTCGCGGATCTAGAGAAAGCTTTCCTCCAAATTGGTTTAACACCAGAAGACTGAAATTATTTGAAATTTTTGTGGTTTGATGATAAGGCAGTTGACTTATTCAAAATTCTAACATTTACGCGAGTACCATTCGGTGTTACCTGTAGCCCCTTCATTTTAGCTGTTACTATTAAATGGCATATTCAGAAGCATAAGAAAGAACATTATAAAATTTATGAAATGTTAGACACGTCCCTGTATGTTGATGATTTAATTTCCGGTTCAAATTCTGATGAAGAGGCGTATTATTTATCTTCAACGGCCGCTAAAATTCTAAAGATGCTGGGATGCATTTAAGGAAATTTAATTGTATGAAACTAAGGGAAATGTGGAAAGAAAATATGTTATGCAGTGAACAAGAAAATTCTGACCTCCATTTAAATGTTTTAGGAATATTATGGAATACCGATTCTGACACCTTTCAACTGGATGCTCAGCCTCTTATAGATAACCTAGAGAGTATCAAATCTACAAAACGTTGTGTTTTAAAGACTATGCTAAAGGTATATAATCCCGTAGAGTTTATATCTCCATTCTACATACGAATTAAAAGCTTATTGCAAGAAATTTATAAAAGAGGTTTGATCTGGGATGATGTGTTACCCCTAGATTTGGAAAATGAATGGAGAGGTTGGTGCTCTGAAACGGAACATCTTAAGAGATTAGAGATACCTAGAGAGTATTTCTAACAAGGAATGAATTTGATAAAAGATCAGGTACAAATCCACATTTTCTGTGATACTAGTCCTAAGGCATTTGGTGCAGTAGCCTATTTTAGATACTTCTTTAAAGATAATGAAATTCAAACAAGCTTCATCTGGGCAAAAAGTAAAGTTCTGCTGTGAAACGAACTACGCTATCCCGCTTTGAACTACTGGATGCCGTATTTGCAGCGAAGATGTCTAAAACTTTAAAGACGGCACTAGATTTTCAAAATGCGAAGATAAATTTGTGGGCAGACTCAACAAAATCCTTCATTGGATAAAAGGATCTGCTATAAATTGGAAACGCTTTGCTTCCAACAGAGTAAGAGAAATTTAATCCCTTACGGATCCTAAAAATTGGAACTATTGTAGCGGAAAAGAAAATCCAGCTGATTTAGTGAAGATAGGTGAAAAGCTGATAACACTTATAAGAAATAATGTCTGGAGGAAAGGTCCAGTTTGGTTATCACTTCACGAACATTCATGGCCATCAAAATTAGTAACTGAATTTAGCGAAGATAAGTTATTTGAAAGATAGTTGAAACCACAGATTACTCAATTATGTTGTACCATAATACCAGAAGTATAATCCATAAGTGTACATCAGTGTAGCCACTGAGGGAGGGGTTTCGAAAATGGACCAATGAGCTTCTATTGCTCTTGTAACGCCAGATCTATGAAACTGCGCGTATTGGCTTATGTTGTTTACGTTTTAATTTGAATTTGTTTCGTAGTTATAAATGTTTGGCGTAATAGTAGGAATTCTCGTAATGCTTTCGGCTTATGGGTTTATTTAATCGCTGACATTTCACTTTCGCGATTTTTATCACTTATTGATATTCGGATTGATGTTCGCGGCATATTATCGTTCTTTAGATCGAGAAAATGACTTAAGCTACACTTAGTATCTAATATTATGCATTTACTAACACCTGTGGATTAAGAGAATTCAAGTGCATATATTTTTGTTATTATTTTTGAGCTGAGAACGACTGGAAGTGCTACAATGAATCAAGTAGTACTTTCTTATTTAAGTGCTTGCATTCTTTTGAGTTTGAAAGTGTGAGATTGAAAATATATATTGATCTGATTGTATCTGTTGTAACATTAAAACTTATACAAAAATAAATTAAATATATTCTTTGTGAACAAGATAAATTCATTCTGTTTGAAGAGTATTTCTTGTGTAGACAATGCATTTAAGAGTGGACAGTTATTAAATGTGAAATTTAGCACATTAAATGTATAGGAATCCAAATGAATATTCATGGTAAATTTAATATGATAGTAGCATCGCATCTTAGTAATCTGAAAGTCAGTTAGACTGTAGTTTTCAGTCTAGCCAGCATAATTTTTAAGATGCATGTATGTATATAGTATATAATATGTAGCATTTCAAAAGGTAGTTAAATGTTGAATTAAAATCATTTAATAGAAACTAATGTAGAACTTTACTTACAGAGGTAAAATTTTAAATAACAGTATGCAACTGTAGCAGCACGAAGGAAATTCCTAAAAGTCAGTGAGAAACCATATTTCGATCTGTGGATACGTATTTCAAGTTCTTTTCAGCTTGACACAGTATTCACAACATCAAACTAATTCTGATGAACCATGAGTAATTCTAATTAAAATAGAATATATTTACAAAATGTTCGTACCTTTTATAGTACAGTAATAATTCTGCTTAAATATTAGTAACATCTTAAATTTGCTTTAAAAAAAATCTTTTTTTAGTTTTTTGCATAATTTTTCTCTCTGCAAAATAACAGCATTCATAATATTTTAAGTAGTATATTTCTGAATAAATAAATGAATCTGGATAAATACTATTTCTTCACGCAGATTAAAAATACAGATATAATAATAATAATAATAATAATATGCAATTGAGTAATTTTTTAAGACTTTCTAAAGTACTCTCAATAAGCTTATATTATTTAAAAATTGTAAGATAATTTTTATTCCAAATGTATAGAAATATGTTTTTTATCTGAATTGAATGTAGTAACTGAAACAACTTTTAAATAATAATTATAGTTACCATTTTGCAGTCAATTACCCTTAAATACAATATGTTGCATATCTGTTACAGAACTTATAAATTTAAGTACGTATCTCTACTTTACGACATGAAGAATGCTGACAAATGTAGTTTCTTGAAAATAGAAACCGAGATTGATGAGTCGAAGTTTCGCGGAGTATCTAACATGTGTTTTGTATTGAAATTCTTTCAACCAGTCACAGTTACTTATATTTGATCTAATTTCGCAATGAAAATTTTCAGAAGAAATCGACGATGCTTTAATTATTTTGTACAGGAAATTACGTGGCAAAATGTTTTCAACTCTCTTGCTTAAAGCGGGCCAAAGGTCATTTGACATGATAGAAATATTACTAAAAGTCCATTGATCTATCCTAGAAGCCACTCCCTCGGTGGCTATACTGATGTGCACTTGTGAAATATGCATACCGGAAACCGTTTTAAATGTTGAGAAATTTAGCAATCTCAAAAGACTTTACAGTATCACGGCATGGATAATGCGCTTTATGCATGATTCAAATAAAAGAAACTCTAACGTCTCCGTTCCATTTCCAGCTTCGGAAATGGATAAAGCAGAAATGTATTGGATGAAATGTACTCGAGAATCCGCATTTAACATTTAAATAGGCCACCTAAAATGTGGCAAATCTATCACTAAGGAATCAAATTTGTATAACATCAATCCTGAATTAGATGAAAATGTATTGGCTGTGCTGAAAGGTAGATTACAATTCTCTCAATTCCAAGAACGAGAAAAACACCCATGAGTACTTCCTGACAAATCTAAATTTGTCAAGCTGTTGCTTATGGATGTACATGAGAGATTATATCATATTGAAGTAGCTACCACACTATCACATCTCGACAGAAGTATTTTATCATCAAAGGAAGAAGATGCAGAAAATCTGTTCTGAAAACTTGCTTAATTTGTAAAAGATTTAATGCTACCTCAGGTAAGGAAGTAATAGCACCACTACCTAGACTTAAGATTATTGAAACTCTACCATTTGAAACAACTGGCTTATATTTTGCTGGACAGATTTATATCAAAACTTTATCTGGTTCAGAAAGGCTTATATTTTAATATTTATTTACGCGGCAATTAGGGCTGTGCATCTAGAATTGGTAAAAAATTTGAACATTGACTCCTTTATTCTAGCTCGTTGAAGGTTCGTTGCACGAAGAGGACTTTGTAAAATATTTTACGGTGACAACTCAGAAACATTTAACAAAGCCGATTCAGTACTGAAAGAAATTTGGAAGAATATTTCAAAGGAAGACGTTCTAAATTATATCTCAAAAACCAATGTAACATGGAAATTAATTGTGCCTAGAGCCTCTTGGTGGGGCGGTTTTTGGGAAAAGATGGTTCTCACCCTGAAAACACCACTGAAAAAGATCCTTGGTAGGACTTGTTTTACGTTTGAAGAAATGAAAACGACATTAACTGAAATTGAGGCTGTTATGAAACTCTCGACCACTGGGTTATTTCTACGAAAGCCTTCCGAACCAGAGCGTTTAACTCCAGCCCATTTTTAGTAGGAAAACGACTAACATCAATGCCTCATGGATTGCCTGCAATCGCCGGACATGAATTCAACAGAAGAATGCTTACAAAAAATTAAAATACCGACAACAAGCCAATAACCACTTTTGGAAGCGCTGGAGAAAGGAATATCTGTTAGAACTCCGCTCTGCGTATCGAATCACTCCAACAGAATCCTCATCATTTAGAATTGGTGACGCAGTGCTGATCCATGACGAAAAGCTACCAAAGCATCTTTGGAAGTACGGATGTATTAAAAAGCTATGTTTAGAACATTATTCAAATGTCAGATCCCGTGTGCTTCAAACACCAACAGGAATTAAGAAGACCTTCAATTACTGTATAAATTTGAAGTGGACTTAATGGACAAATATTTGAATAGACAGTCATAAAATTATTTGAATTTTTCATTTATTTATATAATTCATTAATTAATTTTATTATAATAGATTCCAGCCTTGGATTGTATTTTGAATTTGAATATTGTATACCTACCGTATGTAAATATAATTTACTTGCATTTATTTTTTATCCGAGCATTTGAAATGTCTGCCTACTTTGAAAGTGTTGAACCTAACTATTAATTTAGTTTGTTATATTTTGAATTAATTATTTTCTTTTAATGATGAGGAACAATAGTGTGTTCATCCGGGGGACAGTGTGTTGTGATTGCCGACTTCGCCGTTAGGCAGCGCTGAAGTAAATATTTGATTTTGCATATTTTTTGGGGCAACCCTGTTGCACTCTGATTTGAAAAATTGTTACAAGAACCGACTGAGTCAGTAATAATGATTTTGAACTCCCGTTTTGAGAGTAATTTCAAAATTAATGCTGTAAATAAACTTGTAAATAGTTTTAGTTCGTGTGCTGATTTATTCATGTGTTGAAGTGAATGTGTTCATGTGATTTATTCATGTGAAGTAATTTATTCATTGGTTGAAGAAAACCGTGTTTGAATTCGGTAAGAATTATGACTGACCTGCTTGGAAGTGCAAATGATGCTTCACCTATGTATATGGTTGACAGGAGGTTCCAGTAAAGGCAAATCTTGAAACGTTTGCTAAAATTCAGTGTATACGAACTTTAATTGTCGTAGCGTTTACATGAGACGCCTTAAATTGAGTTGGGCAAGAAATAGACAATGGAAAATGCGTGGCTAATGGTGTTGACGTAGATCATTTGAAAGTTGATTCTATAAACCTACCGACTCTTCGCATATCGTAATAAAAAGGAAAAAAATCCGAAATCACGTTTATTCGAGTTTTGAAAGAGAATTGTTCAGTTAACGTAGGAATTGCAAGCGAAAAAATATTCAAATTGGTTGTCGATTTGAATGCTTTAGACTGATTATTTTTTTTAAAAAGGAAAAAATATTTAAATGAAATTCTAAGCAAAGAATCATTTACATATGTTTACACCTTAGTGGATGATTTAAATTTTACTTCAGAAGATCTGATGTTAGTTATACCAATGTTTGAGAGCTCATTCTATTTAATATTTCTGATCGAAGCCTGTCGGTGCTAGAGAAAGCAATCTAAACACATGTATTTTGACAAGTAGGAATATATTGCAATGACCAAGAGGTATCTTGAATGCTTTTGAAATTTTAGTCTAATTTTTGTAGTTTTTCAAACTGGGATGACAGAAAAAACTGAAACTTTGAACGACCCCCATTTTTCTACTGACTGTTAAACAGTAAGAAAGCAACCTTAATGCATTTTGATGAGCTTATTAATATGTGCAAGAAGAAATGATAGAGATTTTATGAGAAAAAAATAAATAAATATTATTCCCTTCTGAATCATTACTCAATAAAGGGGATTTAAAAGAACTTGCATAGAACTTTCTTCCGTTTCCGTTTCAGTGCTTATAAATAAACCGTAATAGTGAAGTTTCTGTTATCAGTCTAATATATCGAAGCGTTTTTTGTTTAAGTTTCCAGAATACAAAATATTCGAAAACTACAAAATTAAAAACTTATATTAAACGTAAATTTTAATATGAAGATTTCAGTTTAACGTCTGATAGACTAAACAGTTACAAAATTTTACTAATGTATGATTTCTTCCTATAAAAAATAGAAGTATAGAACATAAAATTTATATTGAAAGCAATCTGTTTAAATGGCAAATCCAAATGAATGCGAAAAACAAAATTTCTATGGCATTATTTCGTCTCAAATTAGTCTCATTTTGACCACATGTGAACTTACTTGATAAAGAAATGACCTCAATACTGAAGTCTTAGAGCTGTATTTATTTCATTGGATCACTTGCGCTTGAGGTTTGCAGTGAATGTTTCCGTCAAGTTTGAGCACTTTTATTTTGTGGATTTTCAAAATATGCGAGCTTAGGGGAAAAACAACTCAAAGAGATTGCGTATGAGATAATTAATATAATAAATAACGCAATCATCTGCTTCAGTAAAAATGCTATAAACATTGCAAGTAGTTTAAAAGCAGAGAACATTAAACAAATTATATTCACAAGTTGAATTTTAATTCCTAACTAAAGATTTAAATCGTATATATCGGTTTTAGAATTTCTATGCTTAACGATTTTTCGCCTTTGCATTGACAGAAGAGAGATTCTCATTCTAGAGGAAGCGCATTTTGAATTTTGATCTTCATTGATGACAGCATACCTAGTACGTTTTTTACAAGAAAGGTATATGAACCAGATCTTTGAAAGGCAGTTATAGGAAACGGTTTTAATTATATGGCATTTTTTTACGGAGCAAGAGATTATGAAGTAAGCTGTAATGTCAGAATTTGATTACTACACTCACGTTTGTGAAAATTGCAACACCATGAAGGACTTACGCGAGTGAGCTGAAATTTTCAGGAAATGCAAAGTAGCGCATGATATGCAAATGATTAGAATTGCAAATCCGTAGCGCATGCGTATGCTGAGCAGCGCCCTCTGAACGGCTGATGGATCCGTATAAATAGACGGCTGTAGCGAGGCGTGTATGGTTATCGGTGGTTATCTGCTAGTGGTAAACGTTAACTCAATCTGTACTTATGCCTCGTCGACGAAAGAGAGCGAGATTTGAACAACTTACAGAGTTTGAACGAGGGAGAATCATCGGCCTTCGTGAAGCTGGATTGTCGTATCGTGCAGTAGCCTCTCGTGTGCAGCGTAACAGCAGCACAGTGATGCGCGTTTGGAAGCAGTGGACGGACGAGTGTCGGACAACTCGGAAATCCGGGAGTGGACCCCGAAATGTGACGTCAGCTCGCGATGATAGACACCTGGTCCGCATGGCGCGGACGGACCGTACAGCTTCCTCTAGACAATTGGCAGCACTGTGGTCAATAGCTACAGGTGTTTCATTGTGTGCTTCATCAATTCGTAGACGTCTGCTGCAGTGTGGACTGCGCGCACGGACTCCTTTATACAGGATCCCCCTAACGCACGACCATCGCCGCCTGCGGCTACAATGGGCCAATCAGCATAGAGACTGGCGTGCTGATTGGCAGCATGTCGTGTTTTCTGACGAATCCCGCTTTAATTTGTGGTACCATGATGGCCGCATTCGTGTCAGACGCTATGCCGGTGAACGCCACCTTCCGGAGTGCATTATCGAACGCCACAGTGGACGAACACCCGGAGTTATGGTCTGGGGCGCCATAGCATATCATAGACGATCTCAATTGCTACGAATTGTGGGCAATCTGAACAGCAACCGGTATATCCGTGAAGTTCTACAGCCCGAAGCTGTTCCCTTCCTTCAAAGCTTGCCAGGCGCTGTATTTCAACAGGACAATGCCCGCCCTCATACTGCTCGGATTGTTAAATCCTTCTTTGCAGCGCAGCAGGTACAGCTTCTTCCTTGGCCTGCGTGTTCCCCGGATATGTCGCCAATTGAACATGTGTGGGATGTCATTGGTCGGCGTCTTGCTCGTGATCCTCGTCCTGTTGCGTCTGCAGACGAACTTTGGGTACGCGTACAAACGATATGGAATGCTCTTCCTCAGTCAGACATTCAAACTTTGTTTGACTCCATGCCACGTCGTGTAGCAGCACTTATTGCGGCGCGTGGTGGCCACACAAAATACTGATTCTGATCTCTTGTTCTTGTTTGTTTGCTTTGAACATTTAATCATTTATTTGTACCACTACCACTCAACTGTGTATTAAATTGCACTCAATTATGACGATTCCTTCTTGGTGTTGCAATTTTCACAAACGTAAGTGTATATGCTTAGCATGTGTCGGTGCTCTGTGAAGAAACAGGCTTATTAAAAATATTTGATATTTTTGAACTGGTTATTAAAACATATCCATCACTTTCGCAAATAATTTTAGTTCTCTCTTTTAGACAGTTAGCCTTTCTTAAACCTTTCATGCTTTTAGCTGTGCACATTAAGTATGTAATTACTCTTACAATCATAATTATTTCATAGTTTTAGTATATTTTTTAAGAAATTGCAAAATATATTCAGAGCTCTATCCTACACTTTGGCATTACATCACTTCAGTCAGTTGTAGGCTATTTAATTCATTCCTTTTTAACACATTTAAGAGGAGACAGGCTCTGTTTTGACTTTGAGAAGCTTACAGGATGTCTTATAAATCTTCGGCACAATACAACAAATCGAATGGCGTACCAGAGATGGTTTTGACTTAATGATATAAGAGAGTTACTTTTTCACGTTAATACATTTAATTTAAACGTTCTGGGACTGATTGAGCTATGCTGTTCATAAAGCGAAAATGTGCAAATTTAAAGGTTTTAAAAGATCATATTCAACTGAAAACTCAAAATGGATGTAAAGCCTTTACTTTAATTAAGACTTCTTTAGATAATATATATGAAATGTATTCTGATATGCCAGCTTATTGATTTATAAAATTGTTAAATGTACCCAAATTTATGGTACATCAGGTATTAGATAAAATGTTGACCCTAAGATAATTCGGATTTACATTGGATTTATCCAAATACTATCCATCGAAAATACAGTTTAATTAAATTAAATAGGAAATTAAATATTTTATCTGCTAATTAGTTAGAAACCTGGATTAATACATGAATATACAAACTTATAGCTTCCAATAAATAACATAACTTTGATTGTAAGAAGGTACATAAATAATTCAGAATCAAGTTTTCACCTTCTTCCGTTAAAAATTATTGCTTTCTTGATCCACACTTGCGGGTGAATAGATGAAAATCGCAGAACCTTGACAGCTTCATACCAGTTCGTATTCCCAACTGAATTAGATCACTGTCTGATGCTTCTTTAGAACTTCTTTGCGAATAAATGTAATCCAGTTCGCCTTCAATAAATGCACATACTTCTTAATGTTGATATCCTTAGTATACTTTTTATAGTTAACTGAAATTCTCTATATTTATCTAAATATTTGTAAATATAGTTTGGAGTAAACTGATTAAATAAAACATATTACAGCATGAGAATATTTTCGAAAAGTGTATGCATATATAAATATAAAACGTTTTCATATAACATCTGCAAGGAACGAAAGTTCAGTTAAACCATGAATTATTATAGATAAAAAAATTAGACAGTATTTTAATAAGTAGTTTAAATTAGTATTTTACAGACCTTTATCGCAGTAAAAACCAGATACAGATATTGACTTAATACGCTTATGTAATAGGCTTTTTAATCTACTCATAATTATTTTTATTTAGAATATATATATGTAAGTTCTATCATGATGCTATTGGATGACTTGTGAACATATTAACAATCCAATTAACAAGTGTAGAATTTAGGTATAATTTCCACGAGGCCCAATCACCTGTAAAAATATGAATTTTGGCTTGGATTGGTTTGGAGAGGATTTATTAAATTATGACAAATACATTAACTCTATATGTAAAAGAGAAGAGTGGAAGATTTCACAAAGAAAAACTTTTCATATTCACGCTATAGAACATAAACTAGCGAGAACCTTTATACAATCAGTTTCTTCGTATGACGAACTACCAGTATTTTGCGTTGGTATCCATTGGACAATTGGTACGCAGAAACGAATCAAAGCTTTCGACATTTATTTGTCATTCTTTCTGTAAGGGAAGCTACGTTTATAATAATATCTTTAAATCCGTATTTGTTCATCAACAGCGTGGGCATGAATGCTCTAACGCTATGACGTTTACTCGATTTTTAAAACAATGTGACCCCAAAGGCCATATACATGTATATATATATATATGTATACTGCCGAGAATATTTTTATGACGTCTTTCAGTATATGCACGTACATCTTGAAATATGTCCAAGAAATCAAGGCAATATATTTAGTACATAAAGTACCTGAGATATTCTGGCATTTAAATCAAGAAAATACATCTTTCTTCTGGCAGTTTTGGGAATTCTGAGCTTTCTTAGGAGGGCTTTCGTAGCAAAACTCTATGCCGCTCTTAGGTATAATATGAAAAATAAAAAAAATGTCTTTAAAACGCCTTAAAACATTATTTTCTTTACTTAGCTTCATCAGTTTTTAAGAAACATGTGTAAATTTGATAAGGGGCTGAGAAGAAAAACCGTACGACTTCTTATCGAAGTTAAAAAACTTTTTTCTTTAATTACAACAGTGTTGCAAGTATACATTTCTTAAAGCTGGATCCAATACGTTAAAGTGTATTTTAAGTTATGAGAGTTAGATATAATATGAAAATGATAAAGACTGAAGTTATTAAAATCCCATAAATGGTTTACATAGCTCAGTTATTTAAGATAAATTCCGAAAGATAAATTCAGTATCTACGCATCGTCGAATGGCAATATTCTCCAATCTGCATGTATGATAAATATCGAAAGTGTCCAAAAATTTAGAAAGGATATTTCTAAAGTCAAAACTAATGAATGGATGCTGCTCATAGAAAAAACAGAATGAGAACTAAAATAACATCCAACCTATTGCTAAATAAGGCATATTAAATTACTATTAAATATTACATAACCTCATTTATAGATATTGTATTCTGCACTGTTAGTGAGTCTACTGGAGGGAAATTAATTTTGGATTTTGTTTCTGTCCTTGATTTGTTTTAAAAAGATGAATTACAGTTCTATCAGATAATATACGGATAAAAGTGGTTGACAGTCTTCTACACATATAGGGTTAATTAAAATATATACAATTGCTACGGCTGTAGGCTATATTTCATTTCACCAATATTTAGGAATAAGACTGAAATAATAAACATAGGCTATTTCGAGATGGTAATTAGATTTATTTCAATTTAAGTTTATAACTAGTTATTGGCAACAACTAGAAATGGCAACACTAAAGCAGAAAGTGAGTTGATAGTTATGGAAAAATTAAAAATAGAATTTTGAATATATTTTTCAATGTAATATATTAACCCTTACAACATAAGTACTTATGCATTGAGTAAATGAGAAGTAAATGTTATGAGAAGTAAATGTTTCACTGAAATCAGTTTTCAATTAGAAATAAGGACTGTGATGACGGTCCATTTCTGACAAACGTGCAATTAGTTGACTATATGCTGAAGAATTCGATACACTTTTCTTGACTCTTAGTTTTCAAGCATTACCTACCAAATTCTTGACTGAAAAAGGCATTATTTTACAAATCACATAATTAATACCAAATAGTATCTTGTTGCTCTGAAATGTAGTTCTTCATCGGGTTACCAAGTAAAATTAATTTTAAATACTATATACACACTTAACTGTGTAAATAACAGTGATAAAAATGACAATAATGCACAATTTCCTTTGCCCATGCCAATAGCTGAGACAATGTATTCAATGGATGGTATAAAAGTTTTATTAGGCATACAACATTTGTCATTAGTAAGCTCTAAATGAGAGATGCTATAAAATAATGAAATAAATCTTACTGATAATTAAGATTGAATACTTTTATATCAAAATAATTTGATTAATGGCTGGCTGTAAGGCTTAAATACTTATAATTTTAAGTGAACGTATATTCTTTTAATGTGATTTCTTAAGTATAATTTGATATAGTTATCTTTTATATGTCGTACAAAATAGCCTTAATTTCATAGACCTTAATATTTATCGATGATTTCTATACTTTCTCTTGCTTAATTTATAAAACATATTAAAATAATCTAAAAAAAGAATATATATATATATTGTAATTATACTTTTAACCTATTTATTCAGTAGGGTGAAAATGACATAGAAACGTACGCAAATGAATAATTAATGGATTTTTATTTCTGCTTTAGAAGCAGCTTAGAATGCCTCTGATAGTCCAGTAATAAACTGTGATCATTATTATGAAGGCTAGAATTAGTTTCCATATTTTGATGATGACTTTAAGTATCTTCTTTCCAGCAGAAGTATATATTTTTATTACTATTGCCGAGTGATTGAAATATTCAATGAAGCATTATTACTGCATGACAAACACTGTAGGGGAGGTCAGAATAGTGTAACAGATAATGGTCACCGCAATTGAGGTTTACTTTTGTGGTAAATCTTAAGCGTAGTATGCCTCGAAGGGTCTTGAAAATAAATGTCAGATAAAACTTAATTTTATGCATGTTACATGCAAACAAACTGCACAAGCATAATGTTCAATTTAACCAAAAGCCAACTGAATACCAATCTACAGAAGTGTTCAATTTAAAATGCGATCTCGGCATGAAATTAATCTGAATCTGATGTTTCCATGGACGACTATGTTCAACAAAAGTTTCATTTCCTTGCAAATGGAGAAGTTAACAAATAAGATCCCAGATACTAATAGGATATAAATCCATCACTCACATGGTCTAAGAAAACGGTTTCTGACATTCATGGACCATTAGTATTATTCAGGAAATAGACCATTAACAGCTCACTTAGTTCTATGCGTTATAATCTCTTTCATTAATGTATTGAAAACTATCTACTTCATTTTATGTTTAGAAACGTATGTGTAAGCTTAATCGATGAAATATCCGCTAATTTCCGTTGAAACATTCCGAAGAAGGCGGCCATGATGCCCATATCCGAAACTGTAGTCAAAATTTCTGTCCCTACAATTATTAACGAAAACTGTTTCTTTGTAAAAATTCAGTACCTAGAACTTAGAATAAATATGCGCTCAGCCGCATTAGAGACTGCACTACCATTGCTAAAAGCATTGCTGACAGCCTGGAGAGTAACTTCTTTAACTTGGACACCGTGCCTTCAGCAGCCTGCTCTGTGCATATATTAATTTACTTAAATCTCTTTTTTTCTGTTTTGTTTTATTTATGTTTAATACTATGATTAATACAGAACTCTATTAATGTATTTCACAATTTGTACATCTTTACATCTGTACCAGAGTCTATACCATATCCTTAATATATCTGTACGTACCATAATAATGAAAATATTTTCCTCGTTTAGCGTGGCCAATTCCCGGAGGACACAGAACTTAGCTCTAAATGTAAACAATTTCCGGAGGACACAATACTAAGCTCTTTATTTATATTAATTAATTTATTTATTTTTAATTCCATCGACGGGATCCAACAGGCTGAAAAGCAACTAACCCAGTGGGCCAGCTATTCCGTCGATGGCGGAGAGGAAAGTACCCACAACTATTAACGAAAACTAAAAATTTTATATAAAAATTGTACTGGAAGTTTTCTTTAAGATATTGCAGTTATATTTTTTCTGGTTTTTAATGTCTAAATGAAATTTGTTAATATAATCAAAAAATAGATTTATTTTGAAGAAACTAATTTTTATTTTATTTCAATAAAGTGCGGGATGACGAAACCCATCTCAGCGTGGTATAGAGAACAAGAAACTTTACTACTCTTATATCATATTTTTCTAACAAAAACATGAAATTAATTTACCACTAAATCATAGCATTAAGGTTATAAGGTATTTCATCTTGCCTTCTTTGCACGCCTTCGTGGAGTAGTGGTCAGCACTCTCGGTGCGTATTCGAGAGGTCCGTGGCTCGAGTTCCGGCGAAGGCATTGCTCATTTTTTTCGTTTCCTGCTTCATAAATACCTAATGTCTATACAAGGGAGACACCTATGTCTTCATTAGATTATTCAATACGACAGTCATAAACACAAGGGTACTTGGAATTGTAACATATGAACAGAGAGGTATAATAATTAATCAGCTGCTAAACCACCTGCTTCTTTGAACCTAACTTGCATCTTCAGGAGAGATTATGATAAATGTCAACAAATGCTTCAGAAACGTTAGTTGCTTCCGAATGGTAAATGCTGATAGGAAACCGTAACTAAACTTTAAACTATTAATAAAAATTTAGCCTTAAAACTTGGCTATCGATATTTAAACCTGGGTAATCCTCTCCTGTTTTGAGTTCAGCCTGACGAAATATATTTGAACGTGTTTTACAAATTGTCCACACTCTGTTCAACTCCTAAACTTTCTGGGGATATCTTCAAAACATATTTTTGTCATGACAAATAAGTGTATATATTGTGTGACTCAATCTGTAGTTTTAAATGTTGTTTCGAAGTGTTAATAACGTGCTAATCTTACAATTATAATAACAGGTAATTTATCGACTATTGAAAACATTTGAATATTTCTGATTGTGTAAGAGGTTAAATTCATCTCTTTTAAGAAGAAGTTTGACTACAATCATTTGCAACATTTGGAGCTCTCCTGGAATTCTTGATGTGATAACAGAAGTCCCATTCTATGCATGTCAAACGTTGTTTGAAATGAATTCAGTGATGTAAAATAACCTTAACGTTCGAGTGTAAACACTGGGTGGAAGACGAGGATTTACAATAAAAACGTAACAAGCTTTTGCATTGGAATGGTAGCAATATATTGAGCAAAGAACCTGATCTCTCAGAGTCTCGTGAAACATTTTAACTGGTTTTTATGCCAAGCAAAGGACTTTTTGTATAAAATTAAAATTGAGTCTCGTATGAATCTATTTCATTTAAATGGCGTCACCTTATTTCTTAGCTCATTTAGTGGCATTGCATGAATCATCGCTTTCAAAAGTTGGATAATAATGCTGTTACAGCAAATATATATTAAAGGAAACAAATACTAATTCTTTTCTCCCTTTTTTTCTTTTTTCTTACCTTAAGACTTACATTCAATTTTTTAGTTATTAATACATCTCTATGATCGTTTCGATAGATGCGAGACTAAAGATTCAATGAATAAAATGAAGATTTAAGTTTAGGTTTCTAATGTTATAAGTATAAATGATAAAAATTTATTTCTTAGTCTGGAATGATACTGCTCAAACGGCATAAAAGATATTTTTTAAACTTTCCGTATAAATTCAGCAAATGCATAATACAACAACAATCAATTATTCAGTATGAATAATTTTATAGTGAATTTAAAATATGTAATATTTGTAGGATAATTCTAAAGTTCATAATTTTGGAAGAATTAAGCAATGCGTACTTCAAATCGCCGCGGAACATTTTAGTTGTAAGTAATGCAAATGAATGATTATTAACAGCTTCATTTTTAAGGAAGGAATTATCAGGCTCAGAATGTGTATCATGTTTAATATAGCAGAAAGCAACGCCTTAAAACACAAAGTAACCTGGTGGCTCACAAGATACATAATATTGTATTCAGTTAAAGAACATTTAATAACAATTCCTGCTTTCGTAGATACACGTGTACAGAGGAACAGTTAAACTCAAACGTTACCAATTACCAACAACACCATACACAACTTTAATATAAAAGGATAGCCACGAATCAGAATTGTTAAGTAAATGCCCAATTTCTTCGTGCGAATGCCTTTTTAAAAGTAGTGTGTTTTGTACAGTAGTTCGACAGAATTATACTCGTAAACTTGAAAGTGGCATTCTGGTGCCTATCCATGTATACATGTCCTCACTGACATATCGTGGTATAAATGTAAGAAATTCATATTAGGTATAAAAGATTAGGTTGATAATTTATGGAAAAATTGGGTTATTGTAACATCTAGGGAGTAATAAAAATGCTCTCATGAACAGTCATGGTGCAACGGTAGATATATTGAACCGATATTCGGTACTTATGTTTAATTTTTCACAAACGTTCAGAGAGAGTTTAAAAATTTCTCGTTCTCAAATATAGAAATCCCTCTTGTTTTTACACATATGGTACAAAGAGCGAAGGTTAAGACTTGCGCAACAAATGCAGCAAATTGAAATATTCAAAACTGAACTTCCAATGGAATTATCTAGTTTTAATGCTTTCATACATTCGGCCACTCTCAAGCAGAAAGGAAGTCAAATAAGTTAAGGAAACCAAAGTTAAACAGAAAATTACATCTACTCCTGGAAAATTTCTTTTTGATATTCTGTATTTTAAAAGTAATTAAATTATTGCGTACGGAATCTAAATAATTCAGTACTAGTTATGACTTCGCGTAGACAATCCGACGACTTGCTGTCCACATTCCTAGTAAAATAACATCCGAAATCATGCTTTCACCACCGCTCCTTTCGAGACTAGCAGACCACAAAGGTTAAGATAAATTTAAAGTATTAATTCAAAAGCCAAAGGTTTGACTCAAACCAAAGAATTTGATCATACACAGTTAGTAAAGTCAATTCAGGTAGATCCAGAAACTGAGCGAAAATACATCGGGTACAATTAGCAGTTGCTTTTAGCTTCAAGAACTCTGAGTCCTGATGGGAGTCCTAATTTGAGTCCTGATGAGAGCTGACGAAAGCAGCAGAGAAAATAAAGATAAAAATAATAAGATAATAGGGCAACAAAAATTAAAATCCTCCAGCTGTGCAGAACAACAGCTGAAATTGTGTGAAAATCAGTAATGAATGATAAATTTAAAGTGATAAATGTTTACATTGAAAAAAGAGAAAAGAAAATTATTTCTTAAGCTTATGTATATATATATATATATATATGGGCATGTAAAGTATATATCAGACTCCTATTCAGTTACAATTCGACCGATTCTGTCCCACAGAGCGAGATATGTAGTTATAAACATCTTTTTTTCTTAATTTTAAGTGTCCCATGTATTCATGAAAACCAATTGAATTAATTTAAAGATATTTTAAATTATATGGAACACATCAATTATTAAAAGCAAAATAAGTATATAAATTATTAAAATATATTAATTATGGCTCTTAAATCTTTCACTCTGATAAGCAGTTCTAATTCGAATGCTAATTTAAATACCGGGTGGAATGGCAGCATTTTGGGAACTAAGTGCCATACCATGAGGAAGATAAATTAAGGACCTTGTGCTTCGTATACAATTTCATTGTCTTCTAAGCGGCATCTCCATTAAATGCAATATAAACCTAACATAGCATAAAGGTCCAAAATGTTTGGAAAAATTCGCTAGAAACCTTTCTAATGTCGAAATGAGTAATAACATCATGTACATAAATTAACATCAAACTTGATCCAGTGTGAAGCTAAAAAAGGGTACAAAACTATCTGAGATTTAACTAGGCCATATCGAGTAAAGTGCTTACTAATGAAATACAAGTTCAAAGATAATAGGTCGTCACTTTAATCAAAAATCAGATATATAAACATATACGAAGGATACATGTGACTAAATGAAACTCATGCAGTCAATCACATTAGATACACGAATTTAAAAGCGGTTTTTATTTTACAAATAACAGTAAAGAATGAGTGAGAAATTCAGAGTCTGGAGCCGGGGAATGTGCTTCATATTTTTGCCGTTAGCGCTGCGGCAGTGCCTATAATTCTAGCGAAATTCTCGTTAATGATCAGGAAGCCGGTTCCCAATCGTGACAGCTCATTAATTACTTACTCTCTGATGTTTAATTAAAATTTTCTGTTAATGGAATATTACCAAAGTTAATGGCAATGCAAATATTTTTGCGGCGGTCTACACTTCAGATACTCATATGAAGGAACTCGGTGCATATTTTGCATTTCAAGATACTTTTTTCTCTTTCAGTTTCGGCTCAAATATATTTTTCCAATAATTTGGGAAAAAATGTAAAGGTCGAAAGAATGTTCTTTTTTTTCCTCTATCGTTTTATTAATATGCAGTCAGCAAAGTAAAACTGATACCGAAAATGTTTATATCACTCGCGAATTAGGATTTCTCAGTATATTTATTCAGCTCAGTCTCAGTAATTTAATTCCTTTAAACAAATATCGCTGTACCGAACTCTACTAAGTAGCTAAGAAATCGATATAACTAGTGTTATCTTGCGGCTAAAACCCATTGCGAATTTAATGTCATATTAACATGTCCCACACATGCTCTATGGGATTCAGGGCTGGTGATCTAGCAGACTACGGGAGATGTGGAATGATTTCACTTTCCAGGTAGCTGCGCTCCAGTGGAGCTATATGCGGCTCGGGGTTATCATCCACAAATATCACTTCAGTACCTATTGCAGTGATAAAAGGACTCACATGAGGGTGCAGAATGTTGTCGTGATATCTCATGGCTGTGATGGAACCACCAGGAATCACGTAGAAGTCGGCTCGGCCGTTCATTGCTAAAGCTTCTCCTCTATAACTGTCTCTTTCGACTAGGTTTGGCACCCGATAGCGTATCGCTGGGTCTCGTAATTTTTTTGCCCCTTCAGGAATCGTTCTGGATTTTAAATCAAGATTCATCCGTAAAGAGTACATGTCCCCACTCCTCTGGTGCCCAACTGCGATGTTCACTGGCTCATTTCAACAGCGTTCTGACATCCGATGGGGACAAACAAACACAAACTACACATTGTTGAACGAACAGTTCACCTTCATGCAGTCGACGCTAGACAGTTTGGCGGTATACGAGTCGTCCTGCTGCAGCACAGCGGAACCACGCCAGCTGTCGGGCTGTTACATCTACGAGGTCTTGCACCCAGCAACAGCAGGCGATTGTCTGCCGTTGTGGTAATCTTTCGGCGTCCAGACACACGACTTCTACAGTGATTTTGATCCCTTTGATAACGATTTCACAGCCTACTGATGACACTATGATGTACATTCAATTCTCTCGCAACAGCTAATTGCCTTGCACCAGTGTCCGACATGTCGAAAGCCTTCCAATGTATTTAATCGTACAAATGGTGTCTTCGGCTCCTACTTTCGGATTATACGAATGTCTTCCTCGTGGTGGCTTCGGATAGTGTTTTCGTCACTGCTTTCGGAATCTTAGATTACATATTGCTGCTTTCGAACTGACACATAAGTTCAGCATGCCCTTTGTAAAGCGTTGTGGTGTGACTGCAAAAAATTAGAAAAAATAAACTATAATAAATAAACACATAATTTACACCATAATATTTTTATTGATGTGATCTTTAATCTGGTTTCTGTGAGAACTACTAACGTCAGCGCTTTCTACTTCAGCATGAAATGCACTCATTCGATCAAATCCTTGATAAGAAACAAGAAAGCTAATTAATTCCAAAATTGCGTTCTGTTTTATTATTGAACACGTTCTCTTTCGATGTTACGACACACTAGTTAATTGAAAAAGAGGAAGTTTTAAAATTTTAAGAGTTTTCTGGAAGCATTTTATGGCTAACGTAACTTTTAAAAACCTTTCCTCAGCACACTAAATATTTTGACTACTTTATCTTTTTCTGAGATTCCACAGCTTTATTTATTATTTAACTAACTAAAAATACCAAATGAACGTGTTTTGTTTTTTACTAACCATTTATTGTGTCCCGTTTTGCTGTTTATGGATTCATTCTTGTAACAACAATATTTATTCGGACCGCATTGTGATTTTTACACTAAAAATTTACAAACCATTACATAAACAAATTGTAGAATATTAAGAAGAAAACTGATATTTGAAAAAAACTTTAATAATGGCAATCCAAAGAATACAAATTGCAGCACAGTGGTGAATAAGATACAATGAAAAGAGATGACGGTGGCACTATGTTTACTGTTAATTTTTCTAAATCTTTATCTTCACTTTTACTACTATGAGTTTAGAATTTGGAAATATCTCTAAACACGAATGACGTCGTAAAATATTGTGTAAATAAGCATTATTTTAAATTTGGAAATGTTATTAAAAGCTTAATTTATTAATGTTGTTTTTTATTTAATGCAAGAAACACAGTAATATTCCCATAATTTGAATTAAAATCAATCTAGAATTCCGCTACGTAAAAATATATTTTTCTGTTGCAAATCATACCAGTTATTAGCCGAACAAAAACGATGTCTCCGAGAAGAACCTTGTAAGAAAAATTCGCTAAAATTTATGTTGTGCATGTAGAAAACTACAAAAACTCACATACAAGCAGCCCACATGATTTGAATACATATCAAGTTACCAGAGTTAAGAGGACTTACACCTCAGTAACTTTTAAGCGAAAATAAACATAGTGGGTTCAGAACGTCTAAATGATAGAAAATCTGAACGGTGAAACTTCATAAGTAATAAAAGCAAAAGAAAGAATAAGGATCTTCGTAACACGTAGATTAGGAAAGAGAAGAATAATTATCTTTCAACCAACATTTTTAAAGTTACTTTCCTCAAGTTTCCATAAAATTTGTTTTTTGAAGTCTATATGACTTATATGCTTCTTTGAAATATCAATATTTTAGAGGACGCCTCTTATTAAAACATGGAAGCTGAAAAATTACATATAATTAAAAAAATTGTAATTTTAATTAATTAAAAATTTAATTAAATCCTAATATTTATCTAAAATATCTATTGTTAAATATACGAAACATGGCCCGCAAACTAATGTAAAGTATTGTATTCGCAACTCGTATTCTAGATACATAAAAGCGGTAAATTTTATCATCTAGGGCAGCGGTTATCAACCTTTGGACTAATGCGTATCATCTAAACAAAAACTGAAAACCTTTAGTACCACCACTACAAAGTACTACTAGCACCAACACTCTTGAACAAAGCTCAGATCGCATAAATTTACGAGTGTTAGAGAAAAAACTCAATCAGGATTTTGGGGTCTTAATTTTTTAATTTAATAGTTAAAAATACTTTGCTTACTACATTTTTCTCTTGCGTACCACCGGTTGAGAACTTCTGGTCTAGAAGATAATGTTTTTACCAATCCTTTTAATGTTCCCATTGTCCTACAGCATATAACATCAGTTTGTACAGTTACTAATGGAAAGTGCTTAGCTGTTCGAGCAAAATTATGAGTATATAGGATTAGATTACGGGCTATTTAACGTTCCTGAACTACGAGAAATTATCTGCGCACTTTAAATTTTAAAGTTTAGAATCTCGAGAAATACAAACAATAAGTAAATATATACTACAAATTTATTGGCTTTGCTACTTGTAGAAAGCGGCTTTTTTTCATGGTGGAAGGACAGGTAGTTCATACAATCTTGTGCCCAGATTCCAATCTTGAGAAATATATTTGAAATTGTTGAGTACTTGTACATTGAGTATTGTATACATTTGAAATTGCAGAGTGTTTTAGCGGTATAGAAGAGCTCAAAGTATTGCTCAGCCAAGTCTTCTCGATAGGCTGGAAGTAGGATAATTATTGAATTCCCCAAGAAATGAAGAACATCCTTTCCGAAACTCTATATACACGTAGGATTAAAAAATTATCCTCAATATTCAAGATTTAATAAAACTCATCACAAGTGTAGACGTATTGCATAAAACTTTAACAAAAGAGTACGCCTTAAAACTGGGTTATGTTAACACTACGATATTTTTTGTCTCGGAGATAACAAAAACAATTTCTTAATGTTGCCAGATTCCGAACAGCAAGTAACAAAGAGGTTAAAAAAATAATTTATCTCCTTAGTAAAAGAAAGCAATTTTACAATATCGGTGACTTCATAAGCATTTCATAAGCAGTTATGAAATAAAAATATCAAATATGAAGTAAAAACAATCATATCCTAACTGTGAGAGTTTAAACCGTTTGCGGTTTTAAATACGTAAATTCCTTATAGTTAGAAAAGGGGACCAGAAATAATAGTACAAGATTCAAGGCTGCAGTGTACAGTAGCAAAGATTTTAGGCATTTCACGCATACTGGATCTTCACGGAACTCAATAAGATGTTAGTAGATCATATTCCTAATGTGTCTCTAGACGAAGAAGTTTATATATTTAAAATCTGACAGTCATGGTACCAAATATCAGTTTCACCCCATCCCACCCAGTAGAGGGTGGAATTAGTATCAAGCTAATTTCTGCTATTGCTGTTGATGAAGTGAGCTTTCACTCCAACGCACTGTAAATTAATTCATGTGAAAATAGCTGAAAGAACACCAGAAAGGAATTTTAGGCAAACACCAGAAAGGAATTTTGGCAAAATACTTTGTAGAAATGTATCGTACATGCAGCTTTTCAAACTACTAAGTAGAATGTACAGACCTACTAAGTATGCTGATGGACAATGAAATAGCTACATCACGAAGACAGCATACTATAAACGTTAGATTTAGATGAAACTACCACATGGTGAGATGCGCAAATTAGTAGCATTCATGTGCATGCGCACAAAGCAAGATGACTAAAGCTATCTACATTTTTAGATAGGAATAGCGGACAACTATATATTTGACCGTCCACAGACATCAGGATACCACCACTTTAACAAAAACTCGCATAAGGGCACCTATGTTACAGTTTCAAATTCGATTGCATAAGAACAAATCATCTATAAGGGTATCAACAGGCAAACTAATTTACTTTACTTTGCCGTTTTTTTTTAAATTCACAAGAATGGCAGCTGATCTGTTTGCACTTTCAGCCAAAGTTGTCAATCTGTTGTAAATAATCCACTGCATAGCAACTTCAGACAAAGGGCCGGAGTTGAGGAGCAGAACGGCATTTATTAAATACTGAAATTCTTTTAAGAAGTCGCAACTTGCTTAGTAATATGCATAAAATTAGAAAAATGTAGTAAATTTTAGGTCGATATATATAGGAAAATTCGCATTACAGTAGAAACTTATGTACAGTATATGCAACATATACACTAAATATGAAACATTATAGATAAATATACACAATTAAAGTATTGTAATGGAAAACCATTCAAAAATCATATGGCTAGATAATACAAGCTGAAATCAACTAAGGTTGTCCTATTTCAGAAGCAGTTTGAAATGTTTTATTTAATTTAAATTGAGCTGTGCTATTTAAGTCGTTTTTGTTCCAGTACAAAAATGTGGTCTATGGATGGAATCTTCAGATGTAAACGATTCGTAAGTTGACAAGTAAATGCATAATACTTATACGTAGCTAGTGACTTGTGAATATAGCTGTTTGTATCTCTTAGCCCAGATCTATGTAGATATAAAAAGAAGGAGCCGTGTTTAGTGAAGATGTGGTATATTATATTTGATGATTTAAGGAGTCATTTAAATTTTACTTTTGGGAAGTATTTATAGGTCAGCCGAGGATTTATGAGTTGACTGAGTAATTTGATTCTTCAAATATAATATAGGCTGAAGAATGTAAGTTGATTAAACCACGGTATTTAACTCGAGCTTGGGGAGCTGATCAGCTACATCATTACCTGTTTCTTCCATATAGTCTCCCATCCCATTTTCCTTGAACATTTCAAGTACGCCTGTGTTTTAGCTGCCAAAGGGCGCATCATTCATCGGAAATCTGTGTGTGAAACTGCAAATTTTAAGAAAAGTGTTAATTGGAAATTTCACACGACATTCCTCGCGCGACAAAAAGGAACGGGATTGCTCGCGCTGGGTATGACATACCCAGGGCGGTTTCTCCCTCTCTTTTACCATTAAATCTACACAAAATATAAAAGAACAAAACTAGAGAAGAGAAAACTTAGTTTTAAATATATATGAAACATTTTACCTTTAATTTGCACATTTCCGGCAAATGCATGCCATATGTTCCATACATACATGTTTTTCACATTTTTCACAGACAAACTTAGTTTTTCTGTCTTTTTTGGTCCCGCATTCAGCCCATCTTTTATATGCCGTCTTTACCTTCTTAGCAGGAGGTGTATCGGCCCCATTCTTGCCCAGTTTTACTTTTAGGCTTTGTGAGAGCATTGCTTGTTGACTTCTCATCTTCTTATAATCTTCTATCGGTTGAAATGCCAGTATTTTTATAAATGAACGTCGAGTTCGATGCCCAATAAGTGGCTTCTTTGTTGATAACAAAATTATCCCCGCATTTATTGCAGCAACGTTCAACATGGAGTAAAAAATAGCCATAGGCCAACGACTTGTTTTTTTAGCCGTTGAATACGTTGCAGCCATTTCATTCACGACATCGACAGCACCTTTAGTAAGGCTATAAAAAGTTATTATTTCTGGTTTCATGGCTTCTCCACTTTCAAGATCAATTGCATCATCATTGTGCATTATAGACAGGAGAAGCACATTTCTATTTTTTTGGGTGTATAAGAAACAATAGTTGTTTCTTTCTGAAACCCAAAAAGGGAGGAGTAAACTTGTCTCTTACTCGTCTTCAAAAATATTGAAGGAATTTCTTTTTTTTTTTTTATTTTTTCTCAAAGTTTCAAAAACTGTTAATTTTTTTCAAAAGTTCTTGAAAGTGGATGAGATATATACCAGTTGCCCAGGGTTAAATTCCTTCTTGAGTTGTAAAGAGGCTCCATTAGTCTTTTTACCACGCTACTGGGAGAGCTATTCATTTGAAAGGGACCTTTTGCCTGTTGGCCCGCATAAATTTCTATTTCCCAAATGCAGAAAATTCTGGAACCGATCAGCGCAAATTTTTGATTCCGTATTTGGATGGTGTTTTTGGCATATATTGCCGAAATGGGCATCGACCTCTGAAAGGTTCCAGTTTTTCTTCTATTGTGAAGTATTCTCCCACGTTGTACGATTTTTGGCAATTTTCTACAAACACTTCAAACAAATCATGTATTGGAGCTAGTGTTTGTGCATCATCAAAGCGAAGGCATCTCAATAAAAAATAAAAATGCGTTGATGGCATAGTTGTACGGAATATTTCAATTCTAGTGCCGTCTGTTGCCCAAAGATCTCATGTATATACATGGGATGATTTATGCAAACCAGTGAGATACAGCAATCCAATAGATGTTTTAATTTAAGCCTCATTAGTCTCTCTTGCATCTCTTTCTTGAGAAAAGTCACCGTTAATCGAGCCAATAAAAATATTAGCATATTCCACTAGTTTCTTTATCAAATCAGGAGATTAATGTAAGTTCCAAGCTTCTAGAGGAGAAGAGACTTTTTTTGAAACGCATGCGTTTCCAGGGAGTTTCGAAATTGTATTTTTAACAAAAATTCTATAATATCAATGGAATTTCATTTTCCTCCATTTTGTTATATTATCCTTATGAGAGAATGATTTCAGCGCGTCTACCAGTATTCAGAATTGTAACAGAACTGCTTGCGCTGGGTACGACATACTCTGGAGTAGCGATTTCAAGATATCTATTTTTAGAACTCTTTTCCCTATTCTTTCCTTTCAAGGCAGCTACGAGCCTTGGGGGCAGCTACAAGAAGAATCATCCATTTGAGAAAAAAGGCTGGACAGAAACAGCGAAAAAACAGAGGGGATGGGTATGACATACCCAGCGCGATCAAACTCGGGTTAAGGGCAAAGTTAATACCCCTAAATATGCCATGTTCGGATTATTGTGACATCTAGCCTCTTATTGTGGTTACAGTAAGTTTCCGAAACTCAAAACGGCTACGAAACTTCATTTAGAACAGATGTTAATTACTTGCAAATCGCTAACACCAAACATTCATGCAGGGCATATGCATAAGTTGATAATAATGAACCAAACAACAGAGCTCCGAACGTTTGTCTGACCGAAATACCAGTAAATTCGGAAGCTTACCTAAATTAACAAAAATCATGACGGATTTAAAATAAAATCATCCGATTGTAATATTGTATTATTTTATATTTATTAATCAGCTATTATGATTCGAACTTTAATTTCTTTCCGTAGTCTTCACTGCAATGCATATTAGTTGTGTACTAAAGCCGAGGATTTGAAGGTTTTATTGCTTCTCGCAGCTTCGCTTTGCAGTTATATGCTGCCGTCAGTGCGAAAGCTCTTCCGGCTTTAACATTTTGATAGCTGACGTTTAGAATATGCGGTGTTAATTATCTTGAACCACCTTAATTAGATTATGTTCTATTTTAGTCTTATAGTACTTTACCTATGCTGAAATTAATTTTAGCCTATAATAAGTAAATGCCGCCCAGCCGAGCTGGTATAGCGCTTGTGATGATGATTATATCATCGATGGCCCTGGGTTCGAATACCGCAGAAAGCACGGATGGTAATAAGCGTATACTGTCTTTGCAGAAATAGTTACTCAAAATAAATGGCCCGTGGAAATTTCTCACGAGAAGTCAGAGATATAAAAGACGAGTGGTAGACCTCGGACCGTTCCCGGATAGTTCTGTCTCGAAATTGAGGTGGATCTGCATAGTTAGTGCTGAGGGGCTATACTTGTGCGATTAGCGGTGAACTTCTGTTGTCCTTCCTACTTCTACCTGTGCTTGTATCTATGCTATGTTAAATACCCACAAATAGCACAGTTTTGCTTGTCGCACAAGTAATGCCTTCTGTTCATACAAGGTACTTTTAGCATTGTTCATGATTCGCGTTGAAGTGACAACTTGCTTCCAGACTAGTAAGGTCTGTAGAAAATTAACAGAAGCTTATAAACATAGATGTCTTCAAAAGGAAAGTTACAAATATGAGGAACAGTGGGAATGATATGGCCCGAAAATTCTCAATAACTTTGTGATTTTATGTTTGTAAATTATGTTTAAATTTATCGTACTTTCCTTTTGGTTTTTTTCGTATTATGATAAGTAAACGTTTTGTTAACTCCTTCTTCTCGTATTTGACCTTCCTTCTAAACTGCATGTGGCAGCTGTAAAAAAATCCTTCTACTCTAAAGGTCCTTCTACTATATTTTGTCAATGCTTGCTTTGTATTTTCGCACTACTTATCCAGTTACTTTTATCTTTATCCGTTAAGGGTAGCAGCACAACGAACTTCTTCGCTTGGCGATTTTCATGTTCATCTGTTGTGATCTCACCGAAATCGCATCGCTATCTTTCCTCGAAAAGATGAACCTGATCTCAGAATTTCACTGTGCTAAATAAAAGTGCGATATACAACAATTTATACAAAATAGTCTACTTGATATCCAGGAGCAGCACAGCCACGAGCGAGTGTAATTTTGCAAAGTATATCCATCTAATTCATCTAAAAGCTCTCGTGCTTGCAATGGGATTATTCTCAAATGTACCCACTACATTCTCATTCTTTTTTACCCATTTTTATCCGTATTGCAAGATGTTCCTCTGCTCACATGCCGTATATTAAGACTGAAAGGTTCTTTATCGTGTATCTCCCAGTCAGTGCTGTCGAAAGTTTGTCGAATGGGTAACTGTATACTCAGGAACGTTTCTGGATGCGTCATTTGAACAGCTACTTCTTTTCCTTTTGCGGCCATACGGATGAAAATTCATCTTGGAAATTCTATGTTCATGTAACGATGCATGCCGCTGGAAATCCGTATTCATAGTTTGCGTTAGCAGGATTCATATTTTGCGATAGCTGTCACCTACCGTTCTCAGCAGTGCTCTCTACTATCTCAATGCATCTTTTCCGAAATAAATCGGTCTCCTCTATCTGCCTTTACATTTTCAGATATTTCAGAATCACTTTGTATACAGTGTGGGCACAAAGTCTAAAAAATACTCAAATTAAAAAAAAATATTCGTGGAGTAAACAATGACTGCCTATAGAGTTTGCTTTGACACGGAAGGATAATAATTTAAAATCTGCCATTAGGTGGCGCAGAAAGAGAGCTTATGCTGGAAATATGGAAATTTACTTTTAGCGCTTTAAATCATTCTTCATACTATTCTTCGTCGTGAACAACATGTGTCTGCAAAAATGTTCAATGTTCCAGAGAAACGTTTGTTCCTTATTTTTTGATTTACGATCTCGAGCCGTTTGCCTTGCGAAAATTTACTTTACAGAACTTTGGCGTCACAAAAAATACCTTTTAGCACGTAAGAGGTAATAAAATTTATTACAGAATTAATCTGAAAATACGGGTTAGTTAGAAGATGGTGCAAAAACGAACAATGATGTTTAGCACACTCAGATCAGGTTTACTTTGAATCTGAAATTGAAGCTTAACGTCTTAATTAGCTAACAAAGGTCATTAAGGCTCTTGAATTTGCAACAGCGATTGGGTTTACTGACTTCAGCGGTATACAGTATTCGTCATGTAATCTTATTCAGCATCTATATCAATTTCAGTTGTGATGCCATGAAATTTTACTGGAAGGTAACTCTAAAAGGTGAGCCTTTGCCGTCTGATCTTTGTAAAAGATCACAAACGAAGAGAATTGTGTATTTAGTACCATAGAATTGCATATTAGAATTATGTTTTTCGTTTCTTCAGAACACAGGAAGCTCGGTTTTCGATGGGAAATATTAAAAATCACCAGCTGTCCATCTAGACGACGTTTCATTCCCGTTAAGTACAGGCAAAGACCACTTCAAACTGTGCCCGCAAGTTTTCGTTCCCATCGTAAATCGAAGAATGAAATGCATTTCACTGCGGAAATTAGCTAAGACGGTGACGCAAGCAAAACCGTTTAGCTAATAGAACTATTTAACAGAAAAATTTGCGTTATAAATACAGAAAGCTGCAGGCGTAAAATGTTTCGTCCTTTGTTCCGCTGTCTATGCTACTGAGTAAGTGATGTTTGCAGCTTTCGCAAGACTTATTTCTTCCAAGCTACCGTTTACGTTGTATCATATTTATAGTTCTGTGATGATATATAATTAGCCTGGGCCTACAATACCTAGTGTTTGGTACCTAGTGTTTGGTATAAAACCTAGTGTATAAAACCTAGTGTTTGGTAGGTTTAAATCTGTCAGATTCTAAACATCGGAAACGGCGGAATCCGAGTTTGCCACTCTCTACTTTCTATCTCGTGTCTGGAAAATATACGGATTACTAATTTCCCTCCAAGAGTTGGTTTTTTTTTAAGAAATGGGGTTTGTGTTTTTTGTTTTTAAACAGCACATACATTTGGGATAGATAAACTGGGAGTGGTGTCATTTGAAAGATTCAGACCTGTTCGTTGGGTTAACAGAAAAGTAAGAGATCCTTAAAAATCTGATGTAAAATTTTGGACATCAGAATATTTATAGAGGATAAAGAAATGCGGTTACTTTTATTCGAAAGTAAGGAATAATAAAATAAGAGTTCAAAACTAACGAACAAACTTAGCAATGATTTGTTTCTGCATTATAAAATAAGCGGCTCTCAAAAAAACATTACCATAGTTAAATTTCGCTCACCAATTTAACAAAGTAGAATTTGGGATTGTTTGTCATTTATCATTTATACGTCAGTTAGTTGAGAAAAATGACATACAATTCGGGCAAAATCAATCGCTACACGTTTGGATCGTTCACCGAATAGAATTAAGCCGGTGAATGAGTATCTTGAAAGTATAGACCTCTTCGGAATATAGTACCTTTCAAGCCCCCATATTTTAAGATTGATAGAACATTTCGCAACCAACCAGAATGAGATATTGGAACATAATATTCTTTCCAAGAATTTATAAAAATCTAGGTTATATATTTTGGCAGTGAAAATAAGTGGTCTTAATCAGCGTTGGGTGTATGAATTTTAGGTGGAAATCTAGTACTCTTTCATGAAAAAATCGTAATTTTACCTGAAAGATATTTTCTCCCTCCTTTCTGCGTGTCTTCATGGAATAACAAGAAGCACTTTCGCCACGTAATCAGGAGGTCAGAGTCCAAATCCCGGCGATAGCATTGCACATATTTCATGTATCCTGCGTCGAAATTACTAGTGACACTGCAGTGGTCCTGGATCTGAAAGGTGGTGGCCGCTCATTTGTCACCACCAAGATTTCGCGATCCTCATCCGCAGTTGCCCTTTAAAAGGGAATGCACGTAATGTATTTTCTCCCTTCTCTCTGCGTGTGTTCGTAGTACACCTGGAAGTCCTTCCGAGGCGTAATCGGTCAGTCCAAGTTCGAATCCCTGTGAGTGTTTTGCACATTTTTAACATCTCTTACATTGGAACAACTAATTACATAAATCCAAATTAGCAACTTTCTGAAAAAAAATAACCATAGTTAAACTTTATTTCGCTCACTAATTTACTTATTTTTCAGGGTGGAATTTACTGTTGTTTGTCATTTATCATTTATGTGTTGATTACTTGAGAAAAGTGACATAAAATCCGGGAAAAATAAAGGTAATCGTTACATGTTTGGATCGTGCACCGAGTAGAATTAAGCTGGTGAATGAATATCTTGAAGAAGGGTAGAAAATTTTGCAACCAACCAGAATAAGATATTGGAACATAATATTCTTTCCAAGATTTTAAAACATCTAGGTTATATGTTTTGGTAGTGAAGGTAAATGGTCTTAAACAGCCTTGGATGTATGAATTTTAAATTAAAATTTAGTATCAGTTCATAAATAAAATCGTAATTTTACCTGGAAGTTATGAGGTATTTTCTTCCTCCTTTCCGTGTGCTTTCATGGAGCAACAAGAAGCAATTTCGTCACGCAATCGGGAGGTCAGTGTTCGAATCCCGGCGAGATCATTGCACATATTTCATATATCATGTATCAAAAATACTATTGACTGTGTGGTGGCCTCGGAACTAAAAGGCGGTGGACTGTCATTCGTCCCCACCAAGATTTGGCGAGTGGGTCCTCTAATCCGCAGTTGTCCTTTAAAAGTGGGTGCATGTAAAGTATTTTCTCCTTCTCTTCACGTGCCTGGAATACGTGCCTAGTACACCTGGAATTAACTCCAACGCGTAGTCGGGCAGTCCAAAATTTGAATCTCAATGAGTGCTTTGCACATTTTAACATCTCGTACATTGGAAATCCTAATGACTCTATAAAATGCTATTTACAAAATAGTAGAATTTAATTCAATTTAAAAGAATAAAATCCGAGAATATTTTGGAAAGTTTCTTTTGGACACTTGAATATTCATATGATTGTTTATCACGTAGAATTTTTATAGAGATACAGCAAATACGAAAGCTGAATCCTTTTATCGCCTTAGGAAGAACACCTTTTTGACCAGCTGCAAATAATTAATTCCTTTGTCACTGTATTTCACATTTACTTTCTCGTATAGGTACTAAAATATTCTATCTCTCGAATAAATGTGAATGTTTTGTGTGCAGAAATGTAATATTACAACTTACAAGCGTTGATATTTTGATTAATGTTCATGGTATCTAAGTTGTCTTAGATAATTATTTGGCCTTAGGAACGTAGCTGACCATTTCTCATCACCTTAATACATATGACAATGGTAAAAGTAATCATGATCATCATGCTTTCTTTCCGAAACAAATTATTCATTCTCGTGAAATTAAGTTCTATATGAGAGAAATATTTTCTTAAATATTTCGTAGAACAGGATTGCAAGTAATTAAAATATTAGGTTTAAGTAAAGGACAGTACAATGTATCAGAAAGGCAAGCTATCAAAATTAGAAAGATTGCCATGAATAATTGTGTAGGAATTTCAACGAAAAGCTAAAATGAATGAACTTAGTTTTTATTTGCAGCATAACAATATGTAACAGAATAAAATTAACTTAAAATTTGCTAATTTCATATATGGCGGAATAGGAAAACTGCTTCGTTATGCCCCAGCGAAAATAGCATAGACACGTTTTCCCTTCTAATTGATGTTGAAGATAGTAATGTAATCAAAATTTTATTATACGTTAGTAAAAATTCGTTGCAATTAAAAAATGAGTTTTTATCAGTGGATTTAAGAGCATCGAAAATTTGAATATCCCGCAATGTTCATTAAGTTAAAAAATTGTAATTCTGCTTTTAATAACGTGCAGATTTCGCACTATATTTTAATAACGCGTAGTTTTTACACTATATTTTAAAACTGATCTTTCTAAATGATCTGCTCAAGCTCTCTGTTTTAATACCCTAAATTCATTTGAATTTAAACTATTTATTAAAAATATGCAATTTCTCTTCGGAAATTTTGAGAAAACTGAAAAGATTTTGCTTTTGTGTTTAAAACCAGAGTCTACAGACGATAAAACTTAGTGATAATGCCATTTGATCCGGAAGTGTTACGATCAGTTTCCAGGTATATTTATTTTTGGTGATATTAAATAAAATATTTGTTGACTACTGAATATTACAGGAGACGACTTCACGCAAAGACTTTGAAAGAAATAGTTCAGAAAATGCTTGACATTCACAGAACATCATCTGGAAGCTACTCAAAGATACAGGCATATTCGAGAGTGCCCTTCTAAATTTGGACTTGCTGCAATTGCTCGCATCTACAAGCATACCTGATGATGCGATGGAATCCATACCTCGAACAGAAAGGAACCATTCTTTCCCTCACTCCTCTCCCCTTCCGTTGTCCTTCATCTTTTAAACCTCACCCTCCCAAAGCATCATACGACTAAGTAGCTATCAATATTCAGCCCACTATTCTCCAGGCAATACCGTTAACAGAAAACTATTTTGGCCAATAATCAGCGCCGTGTGTACTTAGTTGTCTAATAGCCGTTAGAAAGCAATGGAGAGGAAAGGTGTAAAAGGGTTTCGGGTGCAGGAATGGTTCATTTCGCTTGCGGGACGAGATAAAATGACTGCGCGAGGGAAAGATGGGGTGATCAGGAAGTGGGGAAGAGTTGCGGAACTCGTGACACGAGCATCTATTCAAGAATCAAAGGCATTCTCTGGAAATGGATGCATTTCCTACGATTCAAATCCAGCCGGGATTTTGATGTTTGGGAACAGTGGGATCATTCACAAAATAAAATAATTTTTCTTAGAATATAAAAAACACAAGTAAAAATAATAATACTAATTGTATTTTACTTATCTCAGTTTATATGTTGATGTCTAGGCAGTCGTATTTCGTTGCCAATTACATTTCTGTAGCCTCAATATAGATAAATAAACAGATTTTTTGCATGATATTAAATCTTTAAATATTTAATTTTAGATCATGACTATAAAAAACTGTCTCTAAACATGTTTGGGTATTTATCAATAAAATGTCTGTTGTGTAGCGAAATTAAGTTAATTAATTAATTAATGTTCTAAACTGTGCTGCACAATGTGTATTTATTTAATTTCTGTGTTAATTTGGTTTACCTTAATTAGAGTTTTGTTCTTAAAATAGTAAGTTCGTACTTTCGTGTTCGGAACGCGATTGGCACCAGATAATGGGAATGGGGTGTGTTTTTCATGTTATTATCTGGATTTTAAAATACTTAATTTGAGTTTATATAATTATAATTATACTAGAAGAAATTGAAAGATTTGCACTTTAATTTAAAATTAATTTCAAATCGATAGCTTAATTAGTTTGTGAAATATGCTAATTTAATTAACAAAATTCTGTACTTTCGTAGGATTTAGTGTGATTGCTATCTTGTCACTACTAAGCTGCTTTTGTGGTGATTTATGAAGATTTATGAGGATATATTACAGATGTCATACACACGTCGCCTTGCGTTTCCGGTAGAGTTCTAGGTTTACTGTTAACACCTGTTTTATTTGGCGAGATTGAGGAAAGGTGTTGAATTAACGCTTTGAAAAGTAATAATTTTTATACTGTTTTCTTCGGGGTGTTTTTATCAGGAATTGTCACCCATTTGAATGAGTTTTGACACCATTGGTAGAAATTTGTAACAAAAAGCCGGTGCATGCAATTTTTCGCTGTCTCTCGCAGCTCACAGAAGCGTCCTCGATCTATCATTGGTCGGGAGTATAAAATCTTTCCACCAGCTAAGAAGAGGAGACACAATCTTCCCGCTCCAGTTCCAGCCCAGACACCATGAAGGTAGGACGTCTTCTGTCAAAATCCCATTGATTGTCATTTTGCTTACCATTTCATGCCGAAATTGCTTTCATCGGTTAGGAAAGCGGCCTTTTGCATTGTTATCAATCTGCTATTTTAAGAATCACATTTTCCCGCAGAATTTATATCTGTCTCTGAATATTTTCTCACGCTGAATATTTTCCTATCCGCTTTTTGCTTTAGTGTTTGTATTGTGTATAAAAACTAAAAAAAAATCAAAAATATAAAACTACAAAAAAATTATATAAAAACTAATATTTTATATTATTAATCTTAACTTCTTATTCTAACCCTAAATTTCTCGAGTGTAAGTGACTCCCTCTAGTCTGCATCAAGTAAATTAACTTATGCATTTTTTCTATTTCTCCTCACTTTATTTAATTCTGATGATGTAAATGGTCTTGAACCATAGGCACTCAGTAATGCAAAATCATTGGCATTTGGCATTCGGTTTCTCGAACGCCTCTTTTTCCTCCGGTTTTGGAAGCGCTGAATCTACGTAAAACGAAGGGACATTTCTTGGTCCCTCAGGCTACAGCTTAACAATGCTGTTTAATTTTTCGGGCTCTGCATAATAAATAGTTTATGCCTACGTATACGTTCTGCAGTCGCTAAATATACAATTTCTGTGACTCTAAATGGGAAAATAACTACAAAAAAGGAGACATCATCTTCTAGACTGGGAGCATCACACCATGTCTGCGTTATGGCGTACGTTTGTCAGGCTATCTGTTCCATCGTCATCTGAATTAGGACCAGCCGTTCATCTGCCGTGAAGGACATGAGGTTTGTCATCCGAGTCATATTCCTAGCCTCCTGACTTGGTTCTCCATTTCTTGGTGTTCTTGAACAAGTTTATTCCTGGATTAATGATGTGCTTGATTTCCTGCTACCATACTCAAGGCCTTGGTTTGTCGCCTATTTCCATTTGAACCTTCTTTTCTATTCCTGAACTTCTGCTTCCGAAGTCTTGAATTGAAGACGACAGTTAAGTTTTTTCCCTTGAATTAGGGGGTTTTGTGCAATTAGTGAAATTTTAATAATGTTTTCCTAGAAGAAAATGTATTAATTAGAAAATTGAAATAGAAGGAAATTAGAATCATAGAAGAAAATGTATCAATTAGAAATTATAGTAATAGTGCAGTAGGAAAATTTAAAAACTATTTAGCATGTCGAAGTGTTGAAATGTTTGATAAAGTTTCGAAAGTGCTATGAGAGTTGGTCAATTGATGCAATATAAATTTAAAATGTTAAGGTGCAATCCTACTGGAGTCTAATATTAATATGCTAAAAAATGTTAAAATGTTCAATATTTATTTTTTTTATTCTCTGGAGCCTTAAATTCAAAATGCTAATAGTTTAAATTAATTTTAGTAGTAAAATAAAAGTCTGTTTAATTTATAAATTTAGTATGATGTTTTATTTTATTTACTGATAAAGTATACATGACACCAACACTGGTATTCATTGGATTGTTCGGATATTTAAATCATTAATCACAACGAACTTCAACTGATTTTTTTAATATAGCAACCACGAAAAGCTCTAGTTTATATCTGGTGTTCTTCAATATTACACTGGTGCCGCGAAAAGCACTAATATAACATGCCTATTATTATTTAGAAATTAACACCTCAAAATGTATCAGTAATATAACAGTGATAAAAATATAATTGAACTCTAGTGTTTATTGATACAAAGGGAAAAATTTGTCTTATATTAGCCAAAACAATTAATAAAGAATACAGTGAGATACTAGTAACATAAAATTTTGCGAACATTCGGAATGCATTTGTTGCAATGACATTTTGTGTTATATAGGTAAGTCAGTTCTCGAGAACGGACTTGTTGTTACAATCACTGTAGTTTGGGCATTACGTCAACATGAATTTAAAGACAGAGAAAGCTTAATACTTATTAGAAGAGAGAAAAATTAGGATGTACACAGGAAGTAATATGATGTGAAGTAACTGGAAGATGTGTTTGTTAAATCTTTTAGAGTAACAAATTTTTGTTTTCTAAACATTAATTTGAAATTTTATTTTGGAAAATGTTCTGTGATTATGAATCCCAGACACAAAAAGTTGTTAAAAATAGCCACCTTCCGCAAATGAACTTAACATGGATCTTGGTACACCATTTTATGACAGAGGAAAATCTTGTGTTCATTACTAACAGGAAAGATAAATTTTTTCGAAGACCTTGAGGCATTTCCTCTTCAACCGGTTCATCACCAGGATAGCTATCACTCATAATGTCTGATCAAATGTCATTATCAGAGATATCTTTTTACTTTGTCACGCGAAATCCACACTGATGTAGTCAAAAAGTTTCACTCTTGTTTCCTTATCCAGCGTTTCGCACAAACCTTTCCCTCCTTTTATTGGGTCATTCAATACTTCTCTTTCTGATATATAGTCCTCAGCATGCTCCACTTCAGTTTTCTAAAGGAGTTCGAAATGATGATTTCTTCAGTACTCTTCAGGTATTACTAAACGTCTACACTTCTTCCAATATTTTTATATTAATGTTCGTGTATAGCTTAAACCGCCTTATACGGGGAATGAGTTCACTGTTTCCTGTTTCCGTTTCGCCGACGGGACGCTTCGCCGCCAGTACATATTTCTCTTAAAATGACTGCATTATATCTTGTCTTATTATATTAAGTGGATTTAGTTTAATAATTCTGTTTACCTAATGTATATTTAAGAAATATTTTTATATACCTATATTATACTATTTTAAGTCTGTTTAATTAAATAATTTTGTTCACCGATCGTATACCTCTAGTTGTCCTAAATTTTGAAAGAAAAAAAACGTTTTGCAATTAAACACATCTTCCAGAATTACTAAAATATTACCTAGAATTAATGACTTTTTCCTGGAAAATAATTTATTTGGAAGCGGTTTCTCAACGTGATAATTAGGTGTACTACCTGTATATAATAGTGTGACAGTAAAAATGTTAGGTCATTAACGCTTAAAAGACAGTGGTCTAAAAATTGTTAAAAACGGCAGTATCTCAAAAAACGCCTCCGACCGAAAGATCGGCCAGAGAATAATACGGCAAGATACAATACAGTCGTGCAAAGAAAATTATGTCTTGACAGCGAAACGTCCCGACGGCGAACTGTCCCGATGGCAAAACGTCCTGACGGGGAAACGACCAGTGTGAAATGGCGACGGTGAAAAGTCCTAGACCCCTTTATATGAGCTCAGTAATGCCGCAGCACTACGCGAATTACCCTCTGATCTTGCGGTTGCAGAAGTGAGGGGATGTTAGAAGGTCAAGAATGAGTTTTCAAATGCCAAAGCAAACATTTTTCGGGGTTAACAATTGTCAATGGTGGGACAAATTCTCCTCTATTGAAACTTCATCCGATGTTACAGAAACAACTCTTTGAACATCATGGCTATCATCCATGCTTTGCTGTGTGGCTGTATGCACAGGGCAGATGATGAAAGCCGTTGAAACGCCTTGACTTTCCAAACTTTACAATTGAGTGATGAATCATATTTTCCGACCCTGTGGTTTACAAGCAAAATAACAGTTATCCATTCTTTTCAAATTTTCCCCACACCCCTTATTTCTCTGGAAGTCAAGGGCCTTTTTTCGAAATTCATGTATAGTATGTCGTCTCTCTGCATTATTGTAATATATTATTGTATATATATGGTGCAATACATGCATTAAAATGTATAAAACAGGCCCATATGGCAATATAAATGTTCTCCAGTGATTATTCTTTCAAGGTAGTTGATAGGCTTTCTAGCCGCCATGAAGATGCGACTTCCTTTAGGGCATCATTAGCTTTAACCTTCACTGCCTTGTGGGAACAAAACTGTCACAACGGCCTGTTAGGAAGATGTTTGCTCACATCTCTTGTTCTGCTTGGGCTATCCTTATGATTAAAACGGCAATCAATTCAATTTTGAAATATCTGCATTAGAGTGGAATAAAAAGCTAAAAAACAAAATACGTAACTATAAATGTTACAATAAACAAAGTACAAAATAAACAAGTACATAATTGTCAAAAATGGAGTTGAAATAATAACATTTGAAAAGTACATGAAAGCAAAGTAATATGTACAATAATCACGAATCTTTACACAGTTTGTTCCCAACAATCACTCGGACACAAATCTAGGCGAAAATGCTGTTTATATGGGAAGTTTCGTGGCTGTCCTATGCGTAACATGAATAAAAACTATTTTCTCTTATAACGGCTCCATAAAAGAAATTCTGCCTTAGATAAATAGCCCACGAGTTCTTTGCCATGATCTAAATCAGGTTTTCTCAACGAGTGGGGTTTGATCCCAAGAAAAATTTCATAGTTTTTTGGGGATCAAAGGAAGAATTTGGTAAAACTTTAATTTACTATACTAAATACTCTACTCTTCAAATTTCATTACTGGTCTAAATAATCCAATCCAATAGTAGTAAATGATTTAAACAATTAAAAATATATTAAAAGCATTGAAAAATAAAAAAAACATTAAAAGTGGATTTCCAAAAATAAGCTTTTATTTAAAACTCGTGAAATAATTTATGAGTTGAAAGGAGAGAAAAAATTCTGTTGTTTAGTGAGAATAATAGATTAAAAATTTCTCTTTAGATAAGTCCTCTACAATTTTGTATCACGTTGATAAATTTGTAATGATAATACCTTTGACGATGCAATTAAATTAAGAGAATTTGTTATTTAGGCCCAAATTTTTATTACTCTTGATGTAAATTATTTGATGGATTCTGTGAAGAAAGTTTTTTAATATACTCAGATTATTCCCATTAAAAACATAATATATTATTTTTCTCCTTTTATTGCATTAATTATTATATGAATTTCAAATAAAAGCTTATCTTTACAGGACGGTTTTTAATATGTATATATATATTTTTTATTTTACCTTTTTAGTCTCAATGGCATGTTATCACTCAAATCATTCAATTCAAAATCGCTTTTCAATAATGAAAATTTTTTTTTTACTTACAGCATCTTTGCTATGTGAAGTGATCTGAAAACACAGCAAATCTATCAAAAATTCCGAAATCAAGTGAGAAAGCTCATATAAACTCCAGTTAAAGTTTTTTTACACATCCGATAATGTGAATAATAAAATTAAGAGTTTTAGTTTTTCATTAAACGAATACATATACACATAATCATGTAGCAACCTCTAAATGAAATTTTGTACAACGTTGCCTCACTACTTTGCATTACTATCCAAAATAAATGCATACGTAAAATTTGAGCTTCATAGTTTTTCAGGAATTAGTTTAAAACTCGACAGAAAATTTTGAACATAGTGAAAGACATAGTTGATGAAGTTAAATGAAAGCTTGCAAAAATGCGACTAGCTTTTAAATGGCTGTCAGTTAAATGTCACAAACCTCTCGGACACATATGTATACAGTTTAGCACGGACTTAAGGGAAGAATCGGTCGTAAGACTTCGAAAAGACGTACAGTTGGTGGAAAATTGCCAAATGTCGCTAATTTAGCGACAAAAGTTTCTTAAAGGCCAATCCGGAGCATATTTTCCTTAATTTTGCATTCTACTCGATTTTTTTCCTAAATTTAAACAGTGTCGACTCAATAGAAAGATATACGATTCTACACTCACGTTTGTGAAAATTGCAGCACCAAGAAGGAATCGTCATAATTGAATGCAATTTAATACACAGTTGAGTGGTAGTGGTACAAATAAATGATTAAATGTTCAAAGCAAACAAACAAGAACAAGAGATCAGAATCAGTATTTTGTGTGGCCACCACGCGCCGCAATAAGTGCTGCTACACGACGTGGCATGGAGTCAAACAAAGTTTGAATGTCTGACTGAGGAAGAGCATTCCATATCGTTTGTACGCGTACCCAAAGTTCGTCTGCAGACGCAACAGGACGAGGATCACGAGCAAGACGCCGACCAATGACATCCCACACATGTTCAATTGGCGACATATCCGGGGAACACGCAGGCCAAGGAAGAAGCTGTACCTGCTGCGCTGCAAAGAAGGATTTAACAATCCGAGCAGTATGAGGGCGGGCATTGTCCTGTTGAAATACAGCGCCTGGCAAGCTTTGAAGGAAGGGAACAGCTTCGGGCTGTAGAACTTCACGGATATACCGGTTGCTGTTCAGATTGCCCACAATTCGTAGCAATTGAGATCGTCTATGATATGCTATGGCGCCCCAGACCATAACTCCGGGTGTTCGTCCACTGTGGCGTTCGATAATGCACTCCGGAAGGTGGCGTTCACCGGCATAGCGTCTGACACGAATGCGGCCATCATGGTACCACAAATTAAAGCGGGATTCGTCAGAAAACACGACATGCTGCCAATCAGCACGCCAGTCTCTATGCTGATTGGCCCATTGTAGCCGCAGGCGGCGATGGTCGTGCGTTAGGGGGATCCTGTATAAAGGAGTCCGTGCGCGCAGTCCACACTGCAGCAGACGTCTACGAATTGATGAAGCACACAATGAAACACCTGTAGCTATTGACCACAGTGCTGCCAATTGTCTAGAGGAAGCTGTACGGTCCGTCCGCGCCATGCGGACCAGGTGTCTATCATCGCGAGCTGACGTCACATTTCGGGGTCCACTCCCGGATTTCCGAGTTGTCCGACACTCGTCCGTCCACTGCTTCCAAACGCGCATCACTGTGCTGCTGTTACGCTGCACACGAGAGGCTACTGCACGATACGACAATCCAGCTTCACGAAGGCCGATGATTCTCCCTCGTTCAAACTCTGTAAGTTGTTCAAATCTCGCTCTCTTTCGTCGACGAGGCATAAGTACAGATTGAGTTAACGTTTACCACTAGCAGATAACCACCGATAACCATACACGCCTCGCTACAGCCGTCTATTTATTCGGATCCATCAGCCGTTCAGAGGGCGCTGCTCAGCATACGCATGCGCTACGGATTTGCAATTCTAATCATTTGCATATCATGCGCTACTTTGCATTTCCTGAAAATTTCAGCTCACTTGCGTAAGTCCTTCATGGTGTTGCAATTTTCACAAACGTGAATGTATATAAGAAATGAAAAACCGTGTCGACTTAATAGAAACATCTACAATTCTATATAAGAAATGAAAAGCTATAAACAAAACACGTGGGCACAAATTCAATTACACACAAAATAAACCCTAAAAACATCATCCTAAAAGCAACATAACTAAGTAAAGCAATAAAAAATATTGTAAAAATAATAAAAATAAAACAAAAATCTGAAAACTTTCAGATTTTATATTAGAAGGCGATTTTAACGTTTTGCGTGTTACCTTTATTTATTAAATATCATGTTCTTCGCACTTAAAATTTCGGTGTTGCCCTTCCTCGCTTTGAAATCGTTGAGTTTGTTAATCAAAAATTCTTTAATGTCTGGCAAAATATGAAATAGATAATAAAACAAATTCCAAATTTCATATTAGGGCTTCCGTATGCCCATATGGAGGATTACGTTATTTAAAATTTGATGGCTAGGTACCGTTGTGTTATCACATTGCGAGAAATATACATACATTTATGTAGATTCTTCATTATTTAATTTCTTAAAATATAATACAGGGCTGTAATATTTGGTGGCAACACTTTGAAAATGAATCGAAGCAAAATGCTAAAATGAAAATAATAATAGCCCTTCTGGGGCTAAAGCCCTTTAAGCTAATAATGGACAAAAATTACAAAAGAATTAAATGAATTTAATTTCTTATTGAAATTTACAACAATGTGAATCAATTAATTTAATATAACAAATCTAAATTTAAATCCTCACCTTCCAATAATAAAATAGTGCGCACATTTGCCTTTGATTTTGCAGTAGGATTTGCGGATTAAATTTTATTCCGAAAATTACTTTCCTAATCTTGGCTGTTTGACCTTCAAGTCCTCTGACAGTTTCTTCTGCTGTACATTCTAGAGTTCCTTGTTTTTTCGAAATCAAAAACCTTTCTTTTCTACTTTTTAAGAGCTAACTTCTATTTATTAACTCTCCTAACTTTTTATCCCTGATTTTGCACACTGAAACAGAGCTTGTAAGGTTATTACTCAAATTAAGCATTTATTTATACCTTCAGAGTTATCCATGACTTCTCCATTCCGTATCCTCACCAGAATGTAAATGAGTTAGATGATATTTAAACTGAGGTTTTGGGAACTGAAGACAGAGCGTTTTTCTGGCTTGCTCTTGCACGCTACGTTTAGCTCCTGCCAGCTTAGATAGTTGTAATTTTCGGCTTTGGATTATTTGCTCCAGATAAATTTATGCTGGCTGTCTCCCCGTTAGAATTACGGAGTCAGCTTAGAGTCAAATTTAATTGTATAGTTTTTGACTACCAACTGTTCCTTTAATCAGGTCATCATGATCTGTGGCTGATACTGTTAACATGCGTTAATGTTCTAAGTTCTGTTTAAATAAAAAAAATAGTTAAACTTTCCCCTGATCTGTAGTTACTTTCATACATAGTGATAATACACTTCCCGGCTGTTAGGAATCTTGGACTAATTAACTTTTAGCAGATCAAGTAAAACCTCATAAGCATTTTAATTCGATCTTTCGTTTCGTTCTCTAATACTTTTCCTAAATTCTTTAAAGATTTTTAAGATTTGACTCAAAATAAATTAGCATTAAAATTTAATTACAGGAAAACGTAACTTCATAATTTTATCATAGTTAACCTTCTAAATAATTAAAATTAGTCAACATAATTTAGTACTTTTAATCTAAACTTTCACAAAATATACCCTAAAAGATTTTTAGAATAAAATTTTTGTATTTCATTTGCAGGCATCTATTATAAAGAACAGGAAATCAAATTGCATACTCTTGGGGGGGGGACATACTTTCATTACGCCGCATGTGCCCTGCCTTTAAACTCCTTGGAAAAATGTGGAAACCTATTTAGACAGTGAAAATAAATCATTTATTATGCAAGCTAATTCCCTATTCTCGTATTAAAATATAATTTCCTTTTTCAAATTTGTAGTATTTGGGGATTACCACATTAAATTTATGACGAAGTTAACATAAATTAAAAATATGCTGCTGAAAAAAGAAAGTACAGCACAGTGAACGAGAGTGTAGATTGTGTTCAAAGATTGTCTTCAAAATGTGCTAGACAGACAGAAAATGCACGCATAATACGTGATTTTAATTTCAAAAATATAATGCAATACAGGGATAGAATATTGTTCCGAATTTTGGATAATGTAGAGTGAAAATCCCCGATAATTGCGAAGCTTTTCCAGAAAAATAAGAGCACAAGGTCACAAGTAATAGTTACTATTTAATACTGTCTCACTTATTGGCATCGCCAAGCTAGTAATCGTTTTGGCGACTAATTTTTGCCGCTAAATGTGGCGCGAGATCACCAAAAGTCATCGTACTAGGTATCCCTGTACATATTATCCCGTACATAGTATCCCTGTATAACTGTACTTGGTGCTGTAACTGATCCCTATATGTAACTGTAACTGTATCCGGCCCCTATATGTAGCTTTAGTCGTATGTACCTTACAGTACTTTCCCTAAATGGAAGTTAATTCCTCTGCGGCAGGAGGGGGAACTATACAAGTCCAAAGAGAACAACTCAGTTTTTGGTTCAGAATTATCTTCGGAGCAGTGAGAGATTTCAGTGGGAGCTTCGCTCTTCAGATGCGTTTTGCATTGCGTTGTCTTTAATGTTCTTAGCAGTTTTAAGTGATAGCTCCTGATTCTGCTCTGACGCACAGAGATGACCTGTCCCAATTCTTTTGTAGAAAGTTCTGGAACTGTAAAGAGTATTTTTGTGGGGGGGGATAATAAATTTTATCATGCTATCATCGGTTCTGCGTGCATCCAATCCATTACGAATCCGTACGCATGAGCCAATATATAACGTGATCATCAGGAACTAGGCTACGTTTCCTGCAATACAAATAGAAAATTTGCGAGGATTTCCGATGTGATTATTACTGACTTAAATGTTTGTGAAAGGGACGTTATCAGTAGTGATTCATCCTCGTGTCCAGTATTATTCGAAACGTTACAAATGCACGTATTCATTCGCCCATCCTTGCTATTTCATACCATCGAAAACAAAGTAGACCATATTTAGCTAATGGTATTTTCAGATCGACTGTATCATAAAATCAGTTACGTAGTTCTGTTTCTTAGCATTATGATTGAAGAATTTTGTTTTAAATTAGTTTGTATTCTTTTACATTTGTAAATATAAACTGTATAGTAAAAATCAGCTTGTTAGACACATTAGGTTTTTTTAAGCAGAAGAAGAGAAAAATGAGCAATCTCCTCACCGGGACTCGAACCACGGGCCTCTCGAATACGCGCCGAGCGTGCTGACTACTTCACCACGAAGGCATGCTAAGAAGGCGAGAGAAATACCTTATATACTCCCCCTTTTAAAGGGAGACTCGGGGTTAAGGGCCCCAATCGCCAAATCCTGGTGGTGGAAAATCATCATCCACCACATTTTTAGTTCGGGCGCCACTGTAGATACATTAGGATTTTTGAAGCAGAAAGAATTAAAAATGAGCAATGCTCTCACCGGGACTCGAATACGCTCCTGGCGTGCTGACCACTACACCACGAAGGCATGCTAAGAAGGCGGAGAAATACCTTATAAGCTTAACAAATGAAGTGAAAAGAAATAGTGAACCAATTAAAAGGGGTTCGTTCAAAATATAATTCTATCAAATGAAGCCAGGCGGACAATTGAGTTTAAGAATTTCTTTCAAGCAGCCTCAGATTTATCATTGTCTGAGAAAAGGACAACATATTAATTATG
>KK119795.1:340790-394679 GCA_000611955.2 Stegodyphus mimosarum
ATATATATTAATTTTCAGAAATATATTAACTTTATGATATTTAAAAGTAAAATGTACTGCAAAAACTTTGGATAGCGTTATCTGAAAGAGGTTAAGGATACTCCAATTGCAATTCTTAAATTCAAAGCCTTATTAAGGGGGACGGGAATTAAAAAAAAAGTTGAGAGCCGCTGGTCTAAAGAAATCTCTTTGCTCTTTATGAAAATATTGAAGATTCATTTGCTATCAAAAGTTCTAAGCTTCTTATTTAGAATAGCAAAGTTTTATGCGAATCATAACAAAGAAGATGTAACTTAAGTTTGAAGGAATTAACGATGGCATGGGAAAAACATTTGTGAAGAAAGAATTTATTTTCATTTTACCATAAAGACTTTCAAGGCCATTACTTTCTGCATTCGTTATTTATATGGCTTCCGGCTCATAACCTTGTTTACGTTTAAAATGTGAATCACGAGAGCCTCATGTCTTGTTAGTAGTAAAAGAAAAAATTAAATAACTATTGAAGATGCAGAAAACAGTAAACATGAAATTAAAAAGAATAGAAAATGTTAGAGTGAGTGCATCATATATCCATGATGATTTTCATTTTGTGTTTAAAACTTTACTAAAATTGTAAAGCTCCTGGACAAATGAAAGTAAAAACAAAGCACATTATTATGCTAACAAAGAGAAAAAACTATATCTCAAAGCTGTAGATGAAATGTTTTTTTCGGTCGTATTATAACAATAAATTCGAAATAAAAAGCCTTACAACTATAACTAACTATAAGCAAACTATAAGCATTTTCTATCATGCAAAGACTGCGTATGTCATAGAAAACTGCATTTATTATTACAACTTACATCTGTTTGTTAGTTAGAATATTGTGTTCCTTTCTCTATACCTTTACATTTCATTCGCACTATATATAATATAGCTTTGTACGGGTCGTACATTTGGAGTGACAGATGACAACACTTTATGAAGAATCAAAACACGATTTATTTAGCCAATATTACTCAGGAAAGTTCGAAAATCACGTTTCTAGACGTCGAAAAACTACGAAAAATACGCTGAAACAATCAGCAACACACCCTTCAGGCTATCAGGCTATAACGGTGAAGACAGCTTCACGGCAAATCTCTAAAGTAAAGCTTCCGACTCGGTCGATCGCTGTCGGAGCTCAACACACTCAAGATAAAACTCGCCGACACACTCGACGATGTCCCTCGGTGATGTACTCACGATAAAGTGATGATACACTCTCGCGATTTATTTTTAGACCAGGTGGATCGGGTCATATTCCTCTCATTTGTACACTCTCGAGATGCACTAACACGTGATACACTGCTACTTCGCGTACAGGCAGGGTTTATATATCTTTTGTCCTGTCTTCGAGAAGATTTAGGGGTGAACCGGTAAGAAACCGTTTTAAAACGTTCTCACTCTCCTTCCATGGCATACTGTCAATTTTGTCGACAAATGGGTGATTTCGCTCCAAATATGGCAGCGTTGTCTTCCTTTGCTATTTTTTGGCAATCCTAAACTCGTATTGCGGGGAAGCTATTCTGGCTGGGCATTTCGTAACAATATTTTACACATGCGCTTTTAAAAACATACCTAGATAGTTTCAAAGGAAATAAAAAAATTAAATTTAAAATATGAAAAATTCAGATTATTATCTAGCACTTAGATATAAAATAGTATTTAAAAATTATAATTATAAGCTTAAATATAAAAAGAGTCAGGGCAGAAGAGAAACACTCCTTAAATAAATCATAAAAGTGAAACAACAAGTTGTGTTAGGCGTAGATTTTAGCATAGAAACTCTATCAATTTCGAGTGCGAACAAAGTCCCTCTTCATCAGGAGCAAAGAACGATTGACAGATGTCTTTGCTCCTGATGATTATGAAGAAAGTCTTTGTTCACCCTCGAAATCGATAGAGTTTCTATGCTAAAAATCTACGCCTAACACAGGTTGTTGCTTCCCTTTTATAAAAAAGAGTGATCGAAACTATTTTGCTTCTCTCTTTAAATAAGTAATATCAATAATGTTCGTTACCAACCAGCTTAAATAAAATGCCTAATAAGTTGATCGACTGCATTTTGTATGCTACTGCAAATTATCATCATCAACATTCAAATTTATTTTGACTGTAGATGATAATGCGCACAAGAAGTAAATTTTTAATCAATCTATTATATGGTACTAGATACATATTCCATTTATTACACATTTGATGTGATAAAAGGGCATTTGCCTCTTACGGCTGTTAAGGAATATAGATAAAATAATCTTATGAAATTAATCTCTTTCTTACTATGAAAAAGCTTACTCTGATGAAGTTACAGCAGATTATAAAATTTCGAAGATAAATAAAAGGAGAAAGATTTATTTTCGTACTCCTTATATATCTGCAATGCGCACTATGTTCCGCTTACTGAAACAACAGCACCGTATTTAATTACAATTTTACCGTATTTAATTACAAAATTAGAATGACTCGATTATGTTACACTTAAATCTTTCCATTTACGCAGTAAATTTGCGTGTAAAAGCATACATAAAAAATTGCTCATTAGCTAATAAATAAATACTGATTTTAGATGTTTCTTTGCAAGAAGAACACGAAACATAGTATCGCAATTATTTCCAGTTTGTTAATGTAATACATAAATGAATTTTAAAACACAAGTCCTAATGAAACGAACATTATGCTTTTTCATTATTTTATGCAGTTTTCTATTTATTTGAAACACTAAGCAGGTTAACAAGCACCTCACATTAAAAGGTGGCGTTTCCAAAGCTTAGAAAATTATAACATTACAAGAAATTAATTGATATCACACCGATAAAAGAACATTGCGCGAATCCATTTCGTTAATATTTTAGTCATATTGTTACGATCGTAAATAATTTTCATATCATTCTAACGAAGATCACCATTTGTTGCAGAAAGCGATGCAACAAACGCTATATATTTCGTTGAATAAATGCAGGATATTTCTCTTGAAACAGCTATATCGTTAAAACATTTGCTCATAACATCAGGATCAGCATCGTTATGGATGCTTTCATTCACCGTCGCTTAGTAGGTAACACGTTTGTTACAACAGCTGATCACGTCTCAATGCCGCTTAAAGTAAGTAACGGTTTATAACAATAGCTAATCACGTCTCAAGGCCGCTTACCATAGACTATCGCGCTTAATGCGATCACGTTTGTCCGCAAATATTTCAATAACTTTAACTGAATTACAATATTAAACGACAAGAAAAAACATTCTTCAAAGTAATACCATAACTTAACTAATTTAATATAGATATAATATATATAAGTATATAAATACTTACTTTCAAAATATTTTAATTAGGGATAATGCCATTAAATCAGATTTGTCCGAAACTGTTACGCAAAAGCTCATTAGTGGGCAATTTAATTTTATAATCACTCTGAAGTTAATCGACCGATGCTGTATCTCCTAATCTGAATACTCAGAGATCGTCCTTCATCACAGTTGACGAAAGGCGAAGACGCCACCATTCAATCCAAGAAGTTAGGAAGTAGGTATAAACTCCTGTCCCGCATATCTAGCATTAAGAGACGCACGTCATTGTAAGATACTCTTGCCGTTATGGCTCAGAACATAATTACATAATTTCAGATACTCAACATACTTTGCAACAGAAAATACACTTTATAATACTGCACATAAAAAACGCACTTTACAAAATTTTACAAACTTCCATTTTGGGGCATCCAATGAAGTAACAGCACAAAAAGTTAATGCTCTAAAAAAACTGAATGAATTTAAAATTTTGACTCTAAAAAAACACTTTTTATTTTTTATTTTAAATTACATAGTGAGGCATAGGTCGGAGACGGGTTTTTCGAGATTGTTAATAGTCTTGATGATCCTTGTCACCATATGATGTTGTTTTATCATAAACTTGCAGTCGGCTTGTGTATTGGTACTAATGAAATCTCGATCAGACATCTCTTGGCCTCAAGGAAGATATCAGATCTAGAATAATACCTATCCGCCAATGTTAGCCAGTAGGTGTCTTTGTCCTCTATCATCTACCACCTGTGCTGTTTTTGGAGAGTTTAAGGTCTAATAATCTAATAATCCGGCAGCACCCGGCGTTCAATGTCAATGTAAGTGGGCAGCGGTAAAATAATGAATGATTTGGGATACCGGTTTCCATACAGACACAGAGGTTGGTGTTAATAAGGTCACGTCTATTTAAATCTTGGCGAAAAAGACCTAATCTATCTTGCTAATTCTGGGGAAATTAAATGTAATAAATCTTGTTAATTCTGGGTAAATGATGTTGCGTTTGTCGTCTACTTGTGTGTTGTCGTAATACGTGTAGCGGCCTTGTTCGCATTTATCCTGCTCTCTTTGTCATTTGATTTGTGCTTTGAGTTTCGGTTATTTTTTCAAGGCCTTTTAATGAATATCTCCTGATGTTGATTCCTTGGCAAATCAGTCAGCAATTTCGTTGCCACTCGCCCCGTGTGCTTTAAGCCAAGAAAACGTGATGCTGTGATATTTCTGCCTCCGTAAGTCTCTTTGGATTTGTGTAACTGTTTTGGATGAATGGCGATGGTTGAGTACGGCAAAAATTACCGGCATTCTGTTTGTGTATATGATGATGTCCTGTAGGTTTTGCTGAGTCATACTTGATAGCTCTGGAAATAGCTATTGCTCCTGCCTAAAACACCGAGTTATTGCTTAGTTGATGCTTCTGTAGGTGTAAAACACCGAGTTATTGCTTAGTCGATGCTTCTGTTGTTCTCCATGTTAAAGAACTACAGCACTGACAACAGCATTGTCAGAAATCCAACGATTTCATCCCCTTCTTCTTCGCATCCCACAATGAGCTTGCAATTGTTTAAGAAAGCGACAGACATACACTTTCTTTTTTTCATAAAGATGCGAATTGAATTAAATATGCTCATCCGAATTCAACCAAGAGTTGAATTATTTAAGACTAGATTTAGATGTATTGCCTTTTCTTCTTCATCTTGTTCGGTTTTATCATTTGTTAAAAAGTTAGCATGCATAAAACAATCATTAATGTATTTTCCGCGGCGCAGCCCAAGGTATCGTTCAGCGAATGCAGCGCGTCAAGTATGGCAGTTTTTCTCTCTAATTCAGTTACATTTATTTCGGTATCATCCATAAAAGTATCATCCGTAAAGAATATATAGAAATAAATAGGAGAGCAATATTCTTTCATTGCTCTATTAATTTTTTGCTGAGTGTACAAATTAAGACTGTGATACTTCCGAATCAAATACAAATTCAATAATCTTCAGACATACATCTACATTATGCATTGTGGAGTTGTCAATAAAAAGAAAACTATTACTTTTCAGTTCATTATCCTATTGCAAAAGCCAATTTTTTAAATATTACGGATAACATCCACGTTTTGAGTTATACGTGTAATCTTTTGGTATACTCTTTAATCATTTAAAGCATTCCATTTTTTACGATTGCTAAGTTTATTTTAACAACACATTTTGAGGTATCATACGGTCATACGAATTTTCAATATTTTATATCCTTCTGAAGTTTGATTTTGAAATGAATATGTACACTACAAAACAGCACATAATTCAGAAAATAATTTATTTTGCTAGTTAGTCTTCTCAAAATTAATATGGCAATAAAAATGCTTAAAACTATTATTACAGTAAAATTGATATTAAATAAAATCTAAAATATATAAAAAGTGGGGTTTACTATAAAATCTAACTCGGATATATCACAAACGGTTTTGAAATGACTTTTACCTGAAATAGGTTATATAAATCAGAATACTTTTGTTATCAGTTTTTCCCATAAGTGGCATCTTCCTAAGTTTGTCCCAGTTTCTATGATACCAGAAGTACTAGTAATTTCTTTCTGAACCTTTTTTTATTTGTTTTCCCTCTTGCTCTCTACTTTCTACCTTTTATTTTCATATGCTTATTTACAAGGTTTTCACCAAAGTTCGCAAAATAAATCTGGATCAATGAGAACAATCCTTTTACATGATTTTAATTTTAAAATACAAAAGTGTTATATGATGTATCTAAAATATTGTAAACACACCAGCCACCCCTTTTTTTCAGTGCTACCATTTTGTCTGGCATATTACAGTTCCCTTAGTTTTATTATAATCAATGAAGTTCTCTGGTTTTCTTTCAAAACTTTGTTTATTTATTTATCTCTATGCAATACACTTACGCCCTTTACAGTAAAACTTATCTATTTTTCTTTGGGATACAATATACAATGACCGTGTTTTTGTGAAGGCAAAAGTTGAAATTGTAGTTTTATTAGTAGTTTGTTTGTAAGCTTTTGTGTGGGCATAAACGGTTTATTTTTTCATAGATGTCAATCGTTGTCATATTCTTCCTGAGCAACATTTCGCAAAACTCCTAGACTATAAAGAAATTACCACAAGTAATATTATGTCCTTGTAAACTTTACAATAAGTCCAAAAAATACTTTCAATCCTTGATTCTTTTCTGCGGAAGACCCTAGTTCTTTTCCTAAGTATAGCTGGATGTTCTACTTATAGCTAGTGTCCTTATGGCTTGCTAGGTATGATATAAAGTGCGTTCTCCACATTTCCTCTGAAAGCAATACTTTGTGCATTAATCGTTACATATGCTTTTGGATTAAAATTGTTTGTTAAAATTCTACCCTTTTCTCCTACTATTCTCTAATGGAGGAAAAATTGACACTTTATCCTCGTGCTTGCAAAGTTCATTTTTTATTAAATCGAATTTTTCTAAACATCATTTTGAATCCTTTTAAAGACACGATTGCTCTAAATATGTCGCTAATTGATCCCTGTGACTTGTTGTTGATTCATTGTTTGGTCGGTATTAATCGTACCAGCAACAAAAGGCATACGTATCCAAATCTGCAGCATTTAGATATGTCTAACGTTTTCTATATTCACGTTTACCTAATACATTTGAATAATTTATAATCATAGTTTTCAGTTTATGAGAAAAAATGTTTAAAAATAATATATTTATCTTTTACTTGGTGTTAAAACCGAGTGAGACCAGGTGTAAAATTCAAGATATGACTATATCGTAATCGAATAGCATTTGGAAATAGTTAATTTTGCGTTGTTTTTTGACAGCTTTTGACATCATAATAAATATTAGTAATTCGCTTTATCTCTTTTTTTCTTCATATGAGGACGAATTGTCAATTGATATGTGATCCTCTTCCTCTGATACAACTTCATTCATGAGAGATTCATTTCTCTTTTTAGTACAGTGCTCCAACACCTACAAAATGCTACTTTCATGTAATGAACACAAAAACATACACAATTATTGTTCTCGACAGAATTAAGATTTATTCCAAAAGAAAATATTCCTAATTCTAACTGACGGAACATATCAATCAAAGCAATTTCCACTTTCACTTGCAACCAAAAGTCTCCTTAAGTCTTTTTCTCCTATGCATTTCTTTTCTTCTCCGCCTTCACCCCTACATCTATAATATCTTTGCAACTATATCTCACAAAAAAGATCAACCTTTCCAATAACACATACCATCAGAACGGGATCATTGTTCGTTATAAGGAATGTCCACTATTGAGAACATACAAAATCGTTCTATTTTAAGATAAAAGGGATTCAGAAACTGGTTGTAAGAAGGACGTGCCCTTTTTCTACAGTGAATTTTAAAGCCCAAGTGATTAGAAATTTTAATTTGTGAATAATAATTTTAACAAAAGTGGAGAAGTCAGAAAATTAACAGAAATTTTGAAAAGAAGCTTTTGCGATACAGAGTTTAGCGATTGTGCCTGAATCAGATAAAACCCAAGCACGATTTTAGGGCTAATCGTGATCATATTAAATGTTTACTGCAACTCCACTTAAGATTTAAGAACATACTAGGTCCGAAAATTCCTGAAGCAGTAATCTCGGCCTAATTTTCACATTTAATCCGTTGGCAGAGTTTTTGTTTATTATGTTTGTTTTGTCTTATTATCTTTCGTTTTATTATTATCACCTCTCATTTCTTCTACTCCCTTTATAATGCACTTTAGTTAAGACGCATAAGCACGATATTGTCAGTTTAAACTATAGCTTTTGGCAGCATTCGCTGACTGTTTCAATAATGTCTTCTTCCAATGTTTAAATTTACCTAATTCAGCTTTGGCTTCGTTAAATGTACATTTTGTGTACATTGAGGACCTGCACAAAAACTTGCAGACGCCCTTTGTCTTGTAAATATTGTATTTTAATACCTCAGCTTAAAATTTAACTTCTATTTTCATTTATTCTACAAGTAGCGGTGATTATTTTATTAATGCACTAGCTGTGTAAATTGTTAGGTTGAAGAATTCTTCTGTGTTCGTTGTTATTTTCATGTCGTGGGATAAACTGGTTGACTGTCTTTATGGAGCCAGAATTAACATTTTAAAATGGTTATGTTCTGTATAAGTGAAAATTAATAAGTTATGTCTTATAAAATATGAAGATATTTCTCTCAAAACTATGCGAAAAGGAATGTTCTGTAGAAATCTCCGTATAAGAAATATGAATATAATCTCTACTAACATTCAAATTTCATTAAGATGTAAATTGCCGTAAAGAAAAGAATTTTTATTGAAAGTCTAAATTTGCTACTTTAAAGCTGCTACAAAATAACTGAATTTTAATTTTGAGAATGCGGAATTTAGAGCATATTGCTGATTTTATATTTCATCCGGCTCTTGATAGCAAACACTTAATGTAGAGAGATAAAAGATTGCTCAAATTACATATCAGTTTCACACGAAAGGATGTGTTAAAATTCTATGTAAACGATCTTAATTTTTTATTCACAATAACCTTAAAAGTATATCATTCAAATTCTCATACATTGTAAAGATTTTGGTGTAAACAGATAAATGAAACAATGGACGAAGAACCATTAATTCTCATTTACTATTGTAATGGCCGAAACATTTAGAAATATTTTACTTTAAAAGAGTTCACTTGCTTTGCGATTCAAAAACAATTTATGTTTGCAGAGCAAAAGTTAATAAGAATTATGCATTTTCGTTTCAGAATTACTCGAAAATTGGAAAACAAAGTAGCAGAATAGGTATTAATCCTTTTTATAATTTTTAGTAAATAACTACATAAAATTCAATATGTTACGTGAGAGTAAGAGGTAAAATTCACTGTTATACTTATTACTGGATGAGTGGTTGAAATAGGAGTTCTCAGATATGCGAATGCACGCCATCGGCAATATAACACAACTCACCTCGAATTGGAAGGCCACTCATTCGTGATTTGACTGATTACCTTGTCCTTGTGCAATTTTAATCGATTCTGCATACTCAGGCTGGGCACATTCTAGTCCAGTTCAAGGAAGATGCAGAGTAGAAGAGTTATTGTAACTGTATGGAAACAAATTATGCAATAAGTTCTACATAAAAGAATTTCATGGAACTAAACTTTAAATTACATGTACTAAAAGGCGTTTTATCTTAATAATTCACGCTTGATCAAGAAGCTCTGAAACTTAACAACTTTAATAAGATTTTATCTAATTATTCATACTTACTATATTATATTTCACAAGATTTACAACAGTTTTTTCATTCGTTTTTTATTTAAATCATTTAAAACATATAAGCCTAATATTAAGGGTTACGTTTTTATGCTTAAAATAAGGTGAAATGGATTTCAAAGAATGAATAAAATTAAGCTTCTTAAACAAAAGTCAGTTAAATATCATAATATTTATTTCCCATTTGCTTTCAGTAAATTTTCGTGCATTGCCAGTTCCCATTTGTTATGCTAGCCGAATATGTAGGTAAACAAGTATTCTATTCCATTCCCATAGCAGTAAAAATTGTCGTAAAATTATCGAAAGAAAAATGCAAAATAAGTTCCACTAAGCAGAATTAATCTTAGAATTATATTACTTAACTGTGTTATTGTCATTGTTGTTGATTAGGTATTTTTGAAGTATAAAACGTGAAAATATGCAATGCTCTCAGCTTTCGAGTCTCGCTGGGACTCGAAAGCTGGATCTCTTGAATACTCGTCGACTATGCCTCCAATTATGCTATGAAGGCATGCAGAAAGGAAGAAAAAATACCTCATAGTTTAATAAAACTTTAAGTATTATTTCAATCGCGTGATTATTCATTTTCGTTTCGAGAATTATATATTCTAATTTTAAAACAAAACACAAAAAACCTTTTAAACAAAAGTTTGTTTAATAATACTGCTTATATCGAGGAAAACGAAACATAAAGGAAAAATAATACAGTAAACATGATATTAAAAGTAATTCATTTTACTTTTCATTTATAATTTAAATAATGGTATTATATTTTTACTTATTAACACATTTTATCTCATTTATTATCTGATCCAAGCTACTCGAAAAAACTGAATGTGTTTGAAATATCAGATATGAAGTGCCTGGTTTTTCTAGAAGCTTGCTTAAAACTACACACTTCTCTTAAATGCACACCTTATATTGAAGATAATCGCTTTCATTCTTATATAAAAATTGAAAATCAAAAATAAGAACACCAAGCCTCTTAGCCACAGAATATTTTCAATTTCCCTGCCACGTCCTTGAGATCGCAGCTGAACCGTCTCTGTACAACAGGCCACTTGTATCAAACTGTCGGTGCTCAGGCCGCATTCGGCCCTCGAAGCAGTTTTATGTCTCGCGAATACATTTCACGTAAACTAATTGTCATTATTATAACATTAATTGCTACAGTAAGAATTTGAAGTAAGGCTTGATTTTAGTGATTTTGACACTAATTTTAGGATATTTTCCTTACAATTAAAAAGAACGTGAATACCTCTCTAGAACATCCACAGATGTAGGTAATTAATTTACTCCAAGGTGTTAAACTTATTCAAAGATTTGAATATACAGATTTCATTACTTTTGTTACTTACTTGTAAAAAGATAAATACAGCCTTGTAAATTTTTGAATAAGAATATTAGCTTTGTTTAGGTACACAATTTATACATGAATAATTGTTTTTTGCAGATGAAAATTAATAAGAAAAGAAACAAACTGTTGGTGGAGCATATATAATTCGTGATAAAGACAGTTTCTAGAAACTTAAAAAGAAGAAACTCGAAGGTTACAAATTTTATCATCAAAAAAGCCATAAAGAAGCCAAATGCTTTAGTAAGAAATAAAGCAGTTTAATTACTTACATACAAATATATATACTTTTTCTTCATAGAAAAATTTAATAAATAAAAGAAAACAATAGGCTGTTATTATTTATTCTCCAGTTTTGTTTCACGCGAGAAATTTTCCTTATTTGTTTATTTTTAGTTTAAGCAATTTATTTAGAGGTTAATTCAACATAGTAGATTTATTTGAAATAAATATCAGTATGAAAATTTAATAAATACCAGTCAATATGTTTCAGTTAAAAAATGTAACATTTTATATATATATATATAAGAAGGCTTTCTTTTCTCTATATATACAAAAAGAAAGTCATGAGTTTGTTTTAGAACGTGCAGTCGGCTCGCATTGTTCATTTGACTGATATGCAATTCGAGTTTGAGACATTGGAATAGGTTATAAAAGCCTCTGAAACTGACCACAAAGGCTCCAACTAACTGGCATGCAGTAGTCGTATACGTACAATATTACAAATATGTTAATCATGATAGTTAATAAATGTTTAAAATAAACTTTGATTTGCTGAAATCTAATTCATAAATTATAATCATTCCCTCAACTAGATTATCAGAAATTATTATAATGTATTCTTTTTAGATAGTTGAATTTTGTCCATTACCGTTTTAAAGATGAAAAAGGAAACGAAACGTCTTTGGAACTGTTCTTAATTTGGCCTCAACCACATTTTTTACTTTATTTTTTCCCAAGTCTGAAATTTCCATTTGAATTCCTAAGAACTCATTTCAATAAATTAAAACATTTTCAAAAGTAGCTGGTTGTATGTTAATTTATTGCCATGAATAAAAAATCCCTTTGAAGAAGACACTTTTCAACTCAGTATAAAGTCACTAGAATTTGTTACTTTTTTCGTTTCGGAAGAATTTCTTTTAACGATTTAACTGCGGTTAATGGAGCTGCGTTTCACCAAATTATATCCAATTTTATTTTATCCTAGCCTTCAGTTCAACATTATGGCGCATAAATGATTCTAGAATCTTTTATTATTACGTATAACAGTCGCAGTTTAAAACACGTGGTTAAAATCCAATCAAATTCATTTCAAATCACCTGCATGGCAAAGTGTGTATGGCACGATTTATCTGAATCCATTTACAATATAACATCATTACATGCTTTTAAAAAGAAAGAATTGCTGTCTTTAATGGCAACAGTAGTAGATACATTTTGGTAGTTAACTTTTGATGTAGAGATTGTTATTATGCCCTTCCTGTTCTTCAATGCTTCGTCTGCAAATCTCATTTGGAACAGTACACTTTTTTGCAGATTAGCAGCATACACAGAAATCATGTTTATGTGCTTATGTATAGATACGATCCTTTTATTCCTGAGGAAAACTGTCTTTGAAGAATAGTAGAATACAGTTTCTATCTCCATGCTTATACTTTTTGGATTCATATAAAGACTTCATTAGATCCTGGTCAGAACTGAAGTAGGAGTTTACATGAATCCCATAACAATTTCTAATGAACCATTTAATTTTAATTTCTTTACTTAAAACCCAGACAATTTTTAATGAAAAATATAATTAAATAAAACCAAAGCTTTTCAGTATTAGTTTATTTGATTACGGTAAAGCACACAAGAGCTATTTGCTGAAGGGGAGGGATGCCTTCTTGGAGGCCTTTGTAGGAAAACTGGCTCGCATACGCGTTACACACGAAGAAAACGTCCATGACCCTTCGCCAGGATTTGAGCCTCGGAACGAACTATCAGTGTTCAGGGATGGTGGGCCGACGATTTAAGTGTTCAAGTCTTTTATATGAATGAGAACAGCAAGTTTGATTTTAGCTAAACTTGATGATCTGTAAGCGACACTTTATTTAACCCTGCTGTTCTGTTTGGGTCTATATGACCCAAAATAAAATTTATACGTTAATAAAAAAATGTAGTGCAGGGATATTTTCATGTAACTTCTTGGCATTGTTGGTAAATAATATAAATACGTACTCCTAGAAGGATTTATGCGTATTTGTATTTCGAAAGCATATTTTTCCATTTATATCTACTGTATCGTTTGGGTCAGTATGACCCACTGCAAAAAATCATTTAAATTTAACCATACATGCTCACTTTTGTTTGGAATAATTCAAAATAAATTCATAACAACAGTTTCTCTAATTTATCCGTTTTCGAAAACTGTTTCATTGACGTATGTGTTTGGTCACATGACAGAAGAGCGCGTGCAAGGTAAAAAAGTTGTTACGATTGGCATATATGAGCAGAGCAAACCAATTTAGATTTGCTAATGCTATAGAAATATTTCAGAAGAAAATAAAATTATGGTGTTCGTTTCAAGGTATTCATTTTATATATATTGTGAAGATTTAATTTTCTTTTATTAAAAACTGATTAAGTTATATGCTTTTGAACTTCCAACTAAAATACAATTAAAAAATTATAAAGTGGAAAGCCTTTGATTATGTTGGTACAAATTGAGAAAAATTTGTATTTACGCTTAACCAATTTATACCCAATACAACGTAATCCAAAATCTTGTGTTACAGACCTTCCTATTTATTGGAACAAATTATACTTTGTTTGCAAATTATCTTGTTTGCAAACTATCAACTAGAACTGATGTTTCATTTGAAGCTTCGTTCTACTTAAAAGATGGTATTACTACTTAAAAGATGGTCATGTACTGTTTACATCATACGTCTTGTGCTTTTGTTACTTTACTTGTCCTAGCAGTAGAATTATAAACAGTCATAATACGTAATAACGTTGGATGTATCTTCGATAGTCCCAGACACGACAATACATTTGTCAAAAATAGCACTTAAGTTCTTAAGTTTCCTTTCGCAAGAATAGATTATTCTCGAACTTTGATTAGAGTGAGCTGAAGAGTAGTTAAAAAATCTTGGATTTTTGTTGCGCTAAAGTAGATTGTTATTAAAGTACTATGTCATCGTTAGATTGTTATCTCTACTCAAATTAATTCTTTTAGTGTAAAATAAATTTGCGTTTGTCTGTTGGTAAAATATAATCTGACAATTCCCGTAAATGATTTCGAAATGTCATTTCGTAGACCCGATTGTTAGGAGACGGAATTTGATGGAATTCATTACATAACAGAGAAATATATGCTTGAATATATACTTGGCTGCGTTAGCTTTATGATTTATCATTGTTTAAAAATGAGACTTCATCTCCTTAGAGGCAGACATCATAAGCTCAAATTTGTAATCTTTTCTTCATATATATGCCTAATTTTTTCAGGCTCTAATATTTATTTTGTACAAGCGAAAGTATGTCAGTTGATTCAAATTTATTTTACTTCAGCCCTAAATGAAAGCGAATGGAAAAGTTAGGTTTCTTGAGAAAATTGTGACTTAAAAATAAGATGAGTTACATTTAAATTGCACAAAAAAATTCCCTAATGGAAGTAAAATTGAGGATGAAATAGAATTAGAAAAGTAATATTGTTTTTCGAATTAAAAAATTTATTTGAATATTTTGAATTTAGTTAATATTTGAATTAAAGCCTTAAATTTAAATGAAGGTTAGATATTTTAAATACTTTACACATACATATTTTTAAAATAACACTAAAACTAGGACATTTCTATCTAGTAGCATCGATTAGAATTTTAATAACACGCATTTTATTTCACGTACATAAGAACACAGAGCTGTATTTACACTTTTGTGATTTGTACTGATTTTCAGCGTTTCTTCTAAGCGGTTAAAACACATAAACTCATAAAAACCACTGTTTTAGAGCAATTGTCTAGGTTTTTTATAATTAAAAGACAATCTTCTTTCTCACGTAAATTTCCAGTGTTATATGTTCACCATTCAGCTCTCTATGTTCAGGATCGCGTTGCCATCAGTATCAAAAACATGAAATAAATTAATTTTTCTGTAGAACATTTATAGCAAAAGAGCGTTGAATTGTTAGTTGTCTCAGAACTAACTAGTGTGTGATATTAACTTCACACGAAATATTTGTTTTAATCTAATGTATAAATTTGTTTCATAAAATGCTTTTCCTGCTCACATGATTTTAAAAAAATGCACTTTGGAATTTTGGTTAAAGATATCTATACAGTTTTAAAACATAGAATTCAGATATTAAATTTTATTAGAAGTATTATAAACAAAACTTTTCAGTATGTAACACATATATTCTTCTTTAGAGCCATGTAAAGAAACAAGATCCTCTTTACCTTATCAGAGAGGGAAAAACTGCTGTTTTGAAATAAGAAGAAATAACGAGAAACTAGACCCAATGAAAATAATGCAACTAATAATAAAAAAGAAGCGAATAAGTTTAAAGATTTGTTTTGGGAACTCACTTTATTGATTTTCTCACGAAGATGTACTTCAAGGGTCAAGGGAAATATGGAACCTGTACATCTGCGATGCATAAATATTGACAAATGAAACTCATGAGCGTTCGCCTGCAATGATCTCTCCATTTGTGAAATGTGAGGTTATAGTTTCACTATTAATCAATTCAAACAGTTATGTCAGTGACCTGATTAAATTAGATGCTATATCCGGTCCTTCGGTGATCCGTAAATGATGATAATTCTTAATGAATGGTGTTCTGGTTTTAGGAGAGGAAGTAGTCATATTTGGAAGAAGATAAATTTCAAAATCTTTAAAGGTGCAGAGTCGTGGATTAAAAGGTATTACTTTTCTTATAGAACAAGATATGTAAATTTTGAAACTCTTTCTAAAACTCAAAATAGTAACATAAAACTTGTGTAATCTTTGTTGAAATGAAACCTGGTGAGCAGCACTAGTGATTCGTACTAACTTCGCTGAGGATTCATCCAGAAAGCTTTAACTAAAACGAAACTTGAATAAAATGCGAATAATACACGTTTTATTCTATTAATAAAGTTGACTGTGAGAGAGGCTTCCTTACTTAGAGAGAGAGTGCTGTTGTAAAGTCAGTTTACAACTGTTGCTTGGAATTTTAAGTCTGATTAAAAATAGGCTTATATTCTAGTAAAAGGAATCTGAAACCGTGATTGAGTATCATCGGCAAAACAATTCTGATTTTGCTTTCAGTAGACACATACAAGTAGATATCACCAAATCCAGCAGACAGAGCGAGTCAGGTAAAATTATAAATTTAAAATTGATTTCTTTTATTAAAAAAGGAATAATAATTACATAAACAGTTTTACAAAAATATGTGGAAAAGCATTTAATTTTCGAGTCACATTTTTAAGATATCATCACTCACTGGAGCTGAGTTGGATGTATAGCATACATGTGCACGTTGCCTGACGTTCTCCACGACTCAGAAAATTCACTAGAACTGCATGTGCTTTCGAATGCAGTATTTCAATTTCCCACTGTGGGACTCCGATCAGCGTAGACCTTATCCTTCATATGATTTCATAGGAAAAAACTGAATACTGATGAATCAGCCGAGTGTGGAGGCCATTCAACATCTCCGAAGGAAGATAATGCATGCTGCAGAAGCAATCCTGACCAGACAGCTTCTTTCTGTGGTTTCTGATGCAATATGCGTTGGTCCTCTACTACCCAGTACCTGAAGTTCTGTTTGTTGACGGATCCGTTTAAATGAAAATATGCTTCGTCAGGCGTTATCCAGATGATCCAGGAATTGGGGTGATTTACGTTTTAGGCCCACACTGTAGATAATGAATATTTGGAGAATAGTTCTGTGAATGTGAAAAGTATTGATATTTTAGATATTAGTTAGGCATACTAAAATTTTACATACATGCTTGCCACTGAGAAATATTAAAATAGTTTCATAAAGCATATACCTATTATTATTTTTTAAAAGATAAATATAATATATCACTTTCCGTGCTTCTGGCTATAACTTTTCGATTTTAGAATCACTGATTTATTGCGTTTTCTTCTTTTCTAGACAAAACGTCTGCCTCAGAAATAATAAACTATATCTCTTATACTGGAAAAGTATGTAAAGTGACGTAATAAGAGACTTTTAACACACGAATTTTGTAAAGCCGGTCATTCCCGTCTCAAACTACATTCGTGAAATATAAAAGTATTACGTAATAGTTTCGACATCTTAAGTCCATTCTCCGGTTTTTATATACAATGTACTCCTTGTTTTGATATTAATATTAAACGCTATATTTATTTTCATCTGCAACAATTAAAGTGATTTTTGCTAAATTGTGATTACGAGTTAGCTAATAATAGTTGATTAAAATTATTTCAAAAACCCTTTGCTTGCACACCTGATGTTTCTCACGTCTTACCTTACAATATATTTACTTTCGGTGTTGTACAATTTGTAACTAAAATCTTATTCAAGAAAACTAGGAAAATGAAGTTTTCCAGATATTGATAAAGAAGAATACATCAGAGACAATAGCGTAATGTACAAAGAAAATGTTTCAGCGAATGAGCAAATATATATTCAGCGCGAAAGTGATTTGTGTAAGGTATCCTTAGAAAGTCCGAAAATATTAAAACACAAGATCAAATTAAAAAAATGAAGAGTTTTTTTCTCTTGATATAATCATGGAATTATTTTTACGCCATGTGATCGTAACAAAAGTATATCTCTTTTAAAATCATACGGATAAACTATAATCTAAGATCTAATGATTTCTCGCGTTAAGTTCGTTTTTAAGACTGCATTAAGCGATACATGGAAGTGATACTCGAAAAACCATGCTAGTTCTAAGGCTCAATACAGGGGCATTAAAAATATCAAACGCATTAAGTTGCACATATTCAAATGAATGGGTTCTAGAAGTGATCAATACAATTAATATAATTTTTTTTCACCTTTAGGTTATTTAAAAGTAATACAGTCATGACGCATTATGTAATATACACCTCTACCAAACGGATGCTCTTTGCAAAAATATTTTTAGGTTCTTCAGTGGAAAATTCTATGAAACATTATACATGTTTACTCATTCAAAACATAACACACATAGGGTTTCAATCTAACGGCTCTGGTGGCTTATTGATACTCTTTTAAACTATATGTAGGAAGATTTAAAAGCTGTGAAAGCTTATTTTTATTTGAACTGAATTTTATATACAAATCTGCTACCGAAAACCAGTAACTTGGATAAATTTCTTTGTAATCTTTCAAAGCAGACAGAAAAAGCTGTGAAGTTTAGCTATATATTGATTAGTGACATTGATTGCCGGGTGCAAGTTCGAATCCCAGAGAAAGCACGGGAGTTTGCAAGTGTACAGCGTCTGTGCATCATGATATGGCACTTAAAATACCAATGAGCCGAAATTCCTCGCGAGAGGGTGGGTAATATGGGAAGAGAGTTGGTAGGCAGACGGTTTCATTATTTGAAGTGTTGTTCATCAGAATTGGGACTGAGCTACACGCGGTGAGACTATATGATCTATGTCCAATAATAGAGTTCTGGTTCTTTGACTACTTCTCTCTGTAGTTACGTATTACACACAATCGCAACTTTAAAGAAATGTCGAATGCATAGAGCACTCTATAGTTTCATTTGACATAACACCCGCATATTCTTTGGATACTGCTCAGTCAAGTCATTTGACCTGCTCATATATTTTCATGATTTGTTTTGCATAACAAACACGCTGCGACGTAATTGTGTCAGAGATGATGCATTGATTCATGTGTTATTCGTTTCTTGCAAAATGTATCTCGTACGTTTATTGTTTTATTCATGAAAGATATAAGAAAAGAACCTTTCATATAAACCAGAACAATATGTCTTATATTTCTTGCTATAGATCAGCTTTATTTACTTGATCGCATCCCTTGTTGTTCTCTAATTTTGATAGTTTCCCAGCTTTCAAACATAGTACGATGCAGAACGTAGAGAAAGCTAGTCCTCACAAACTGCGCTCTACCATTGAATGCATAGTGAAAAATAACCCAGGATACGGAGAAAGAAAACACATTTTCGAATTCAGCCTGCGAATACGTAATGCAAATAACGAAATTTTATTACTGCATTTCAGATTTGCATACAGATACAAAAGTTATGACATCCATTTTGAATACCCCATGTAGTGTCAGCTGGAAATAAATTTCGAAAACAGATTATATCTCACATATACTGCCTCCAGATAGTAAAAGCTACTTTTAAAGCAAACTTTTCTATATTTAAATTACGCAAGTCATGCTTTACAAAGGTTCAAACTGTAATAAATTAAAAATTCTTTGTACTGAACTGAACACGTCTGTGCTTGTTTTTCTAATAAAAAAGAGTTTGAAATAGAAATTGAAAGCTAAAATTTTGTTTGAAAAGAATTTTAATATTTTAGACGTTAGTATAATTATCATCTTATTTCATATAAAATTCAAAATAAAATTTTATATAAACTCCTTTCTAATCTTGGACTTCTTTCTTTAATCCTCTATTTTGTATGTTTCTTCTTAGGTTTGTATTTTACATCGCAGCCTCTTTCTTTTCAGTATATGTTTATTTATTTCTCCCTGATAGGCAGCATATGATGAAACAAAAATCTGATAAAATTTTAATCTCAAAGTACAGCAAACTAAATTAAAAACTAACTGATTCCACAAATAAGGCTACATTTTCATTCTCCTGAAACTTTCTTAGCCGAAAAACAGAGAAGCGGTAAAAAGCGGAAGCTTCGTTTCCTGATTTTCTAGAAAAAGTTTCTGTTACGCGGGTTTTGCCTCGGTAACCTACATGAACGACTTATATTATTCAATAATTAATCTTAGTCCCTGTAAAACTAAAATTCTTGATTTGCTTTTCAGTTTTTTTTTTTGGAATGCTTTCAATCATGGAAAGAGAAGAGGCTAATTTTTTCTTTTCTTTGCATTTGTGTGTACATGCCAGGACCTTGATTGTTTACATGCCATTGATTCCAATTCAGAAAAAGAGGAAAGGAAGCTGTAATAGGGAAACTGTATTGACTGGACTCAGAAAAGCTGCAATAGTGAGGAGAAAGAAATAACTACTATAATTGTAAATTTGTAAATAATATTTTAAAGTTGTAATATAAAATGAAAATTACTGCTAATTTTCCATAAAAATGCCATTTTTATAATTTCTCATAAAGTTAAATTGTTCATCTAGTCATATCCCAATAATGAGGTAAAACCAGTGATTTAAAACTCTTAATGAAACATTTGTGAAACTATGACTTGTCATTAATCATATATTGTACTCAGTTAAAAATAAATATTGTGATTAAATCTAGAAAACTCTGCTTCGAATACTTTGGCACCAGCAGACGTTTGCTACCCGATCTTTACAGTTCATTAGGAAAATACCAACGCTATATTTCAGTGATAGGCGTAAGTTAATATTTTACTTCATAATTACAGAATACAGCTCTAAACAAGCCAGTAGTGGATATGCATCAATAAAAAAATACTTAAACCTCTTTCATTGGATTGAAATTCGTTTTTAAAATAATGCATACAAATTAGAATATGTTAATTATTATTGAATTTTAACAGTACAAATCGCATGTTTGGCAATTCGTTTACTTCTTACAAAATGGTTATATTAAAAATTTACTTTTAAAAACCATACTGCATTTTATTACATAATTAGCGAGAAAACCATGCACTGATCTAATAACAGATGTTTTACGTCTATCATTTAAAGTCTGAATAAAATTTTTAACTCTCTTAGCAGTCTTATACGAAGAATTAAAAGAAAAGAAAGAATGAGAAAAGTTGAAAAAGAAAGAACGAGTTCTTTGTGAGAAAGTCAATATGAAGTGCTTTTAATGAATCGATGAAGAAAAAGAATTTTTTCTTTTAAATTTGAAACCTATTCATGTGCATAAGTATTTTTTAAAAATTGTCCTTATTAAAACCGTATTCGTTAGGAAAGCTGCACGGCAAAAATTTCAACTAATTATTTAGTTTATAATAAGAAAATATATTCATATCCATGTGGCCTCCAGAATTTGTTATGCTTAGTTTGAGAACCGCTAAATTCTGAACAATGTAAAACTAAAAAACTAAAAGAAATTCCAATTTAATTTGCGACTAAATTTGCTAAATTCATTACATAATATTCCCTTCACTCACGTATACGTATCTAAAATCTATCAGAAAATGCTTTAAGTCTACTTAGATTTCATTACGAATAACACTTCATTAATCTTGAATAGTTTTAGAATTAGTGATTTCAAACACAAACGGCAAAATTACTTTAATACCCAAACAAGAGCAGTAGACCTAGCAGTGTAGCCTTTGTTGCACATGGGCATCATTAACTGGAAAGGTAGTTCATAATGGGTAGTTAAGCAACTATGCTTAATTATAGTAGTGGTAATGATCTACTGTTAGAACAAAGTCATTAGAGGCGATTCGATAGTGATACCATTGCCGTTACCATGGCCAAAGATTGCCCAATCAGAGAGCACCATGAATAGTCACTGAGGTATTAGATGTTGAGGAGTGCAGCATTATGGGTAGTGTAGAGTTATAGATATACCGTTGGATATCATTTAGGTTTCAGGTACATTGTTTATGCGTGGATGTGATTTGAAATGATTTAGAGCAGTCTTTCATGAGATTATATGCATCAGTCCGAGCAAATTTAATGAAATGTTACAGCTCTTCAGTTAGCAGAAATGAATATTTTATAATAATTGAATAAATATATGTCAGTTGTTGACACATTGTGGCCATGAAATCTCTAGAAGTAACAAATATAAGGCAACACGTTCTCGTGAACTATGAATATATTTCAGTATTTCTGAAGGGAACTCATTAATGAATATATTACATTTAATAGCTTTCATTCATTATCATTTGTTTCCAATACAAATGTCAAATTAATGCAATTTCTTTTTTAAGCTCCTTATAGAAATATCAAAATTCATTCTAAGTAAAAAAAAGAGTCACAAGTACTATTTCAGTTGAACACAAACAGTTATCTATTTTTATAACGAAAATAAGTAGTATGTAAACATTTACCATTCATAATTTTACAATTAATTTTTTAAATAATTTAATGTAATCTATATATTTACATAACTTTGAACTAAATTCACTCACATTTTCTTGTATGAATAATATTAACACTCTTTATTTGTCTCGTTTTCTTCCTTTCCAGAGATACTCCCTTGAATTAATCATGTAGATAAATTATTGTACACTGTGGTCCGGAGAGCGTAGTTAACTGTTGCTACATATATAGTCTTAATTTTCTTTTGAAAAAATTAATATTATTAAAATATTGCACAAGTGTTTTTGATTATGTATTCGTGTTTTGTCACATATTTGGTTTTATCTATATTTTATTACTGCATATTAGCCCTTATCATTTAATCATTTATATTATTTATTTAGTTATTTATATTTTTATTTATTTATTTACTTTTCTTTCGGAATGCAATTAAGACATTTATTTCGAGTATATATTCCCAAATCATAAGGTAACCAAGAGTCAAACTCACTAGTTTCAGGACATGTTCTCTTAAAATCCATTCCTTAGTTAAGGCAAATATGAATTTTTCTCTTGCCCACTAAGGATTCACACACCATTCATTTCTGGCAGGCCCAGTATTTTCATGTTAAGGCAGTTTTCTGCTAGAGTATTTTTACAGCTAAAGTATTCGCAAAAGGAAGTATTTTCCAAAAATGTATTAACAGCAATTATCAAGTAATGTCAAGAAATGTACTTCAAATTCCAATGATGATCTCCATAAAATAAACTTTTAAGGTATTTGATAACTTTCTGCTCGTTTCTTTGAGGTTTCAGTGTACATTGATAAAGGGTAATTCAACCATATCGGATAATAATTAGGTTTAAATGCTTTATTTTAAGCAAATTTCAAACATTATTTTAAGCAAATTTCAAACATTTTAAAAAGCAATTAGTTATATTTTTATACGTGTTACGCATTTTCCATGATTCTATGAAAGTCTTAAATTTGTTTGGCTTACAAGCCAGTTGAAACTCAGGCACCAGTTTTCGGTTATTTCTATTATAATATTTTCACTCACATTTATGTTTTTTTTCTTTTGTGTGTGTGTGTATAGTTCTTTTGCATTTAACGCTGTTTTATTAACTAATTATGAAAATAAATTTGGGATTCCTCCTGATAAAATATGTTACTTCAATAAAAGCGCTTCTGGTGTTTATGTACTTCATTTTGCTGCAAAAACAATTTGTTATAAAAATTATAAAAGAGACACAGCATTTCGAAAGCCAATTTCAGAGTACGCGAGATTAAAATTGCACATCAATTAACAGTATAGGATATTTCGGGAGAAAACCATTACAGTAATTTAATATGAAAAATGTTTCCTTATACAGTGGTACCTCGACATACGAACTTATTTCAATCTTGCTCGTATGTCAAATTGCTCGTATCTCAAAGCAATTTTCCCCATTGAAATTAATTGAAATGCCATTAATCCGTTCCAGCTCCCAAAACACAACCTCAGTTGTTTTTGTTAAGTGTTTTTGAATAAGAAAAATGTATTTACAAGAAGAAACATTTATTTATAAATAACAAATACATATTTTATAATAACATAATAAAAGAAAAAGTTAAGTGCTTACGGAAGCGCTTAATTTTCGTTACTGGTTTTCGCTTTTTTTCGTCACGCTTTGCTCATTTTCACCTCCAGATCGTTTTAAAAAACTGTCCAAGGATGTTTGCTTCTTCCTTCTTTGCAGGATATTGCGGAAATGAGTTGGGCAAGTTTCACTGAACAACTCCAATGCACGACCAGTTGCAACTTTTCCGGGATGATTTTTATTCACGAACTCTACAACTTTCTCTCACATTCCCAAGATCTCCTTTATATCTCTTGTAGGGATAACCTCCTCCATCTCTGGCTCCTCTTCAAAATTAATTTTTCGCTGCACCAACACACTGTTAGATGCTGCACACGACGCCAGCATGCGCGTGCATGTTGGCGTCGTGTGCAACGGTGCAGTGTGCGATTCCTCGTATCTCAAATCTTGCTCTCATCTCAAAGCAAAATATCGCTCGCTCGGCGGCTCGTATCTCAAAACACTCGTATATCGAGGTACCACTGTACTGCAGTTTTGCGTACATATGCATAAAAGTTTGTAAATAAAATAAGCAAAGCCAAAGGAATAATGTTCTGAAATGAACTAGACCCAAAATTCTGTCACGAAGTTAGTGACATTTGTCGATTTTCTGCCAAATTTGCGAATATTCACAATGTTTTTAAAAATTACATCTTCATGATTATAAAAATCGAACATTCCAAAATGCAGTGGTAATATCTTTCTTATCTTTCACTCTGATTGTAAATAGATGGCTGCTAGAGGCCGTAATTTTTCTGAAAATTAGTCTCGCCTGTTTGAAGACTGGTGTTGCTTTGTTTGCTTATCATCTCAACGATTGCAAGTTTTGGATGGTGAGCGCGGGTTTGAAATTTTGTTGTCATTTTGCAACTCGTATCTGCGGATTTTGGGATACAGTGATATCACAAATATTAGCAGAGAAATATCCGTTCTCTTGCTCTAAGAACTACGATGCTAAATTTTGCTTCTTTTTAACATACTTTTAACTAATCATCTTCGTTCGTAAAATTTGTAATCATTTGAAGCTTCAATAAAAGCTTTCTACTTCATTTAGTGCATCTCTTTAGATAACTTACCGTGTAGTAGCATTTCTTAAAATCCATAGCTAAAATGTGTGCGCTTTCTCATACGAAAATAATGACCCTTTCTGTTAAGAGTTAATATGTTTTTGATCATCTTCTTTTGTACGCATAATATAGCACATTAATTCTAACTGTATCGTATGGCAGGAAAATGAGAATACATGAGTTATTATGACTTTTATTATTTTTCTGAGTAGATATGCAATTTTTGGTTAGCAATAAATTTCCTTTTTATATATTTGAAGTTTATTTCATCAGAAAATCGTACCATTACAAATGATTTATTCCGCATGATCTGCCCTTGATGAATTTTTTTCTGAAAACTACAATTAAGAAATATGTATATAAATGTATTTCTAAAATTGTTGTGATATAAGGGTTCTGTAGAATTTAAAAGAAAGAAATATAAAATATATTCAAAATTAGAATATTATTCTTCATATCTGGGCAGTTGATTTACTTTCCTTTTTATGAATTAACGAAACGTGTTTTCCTATAAAGGGCAATACAATAGCTATGAAAAGCTAGAATAAAATTGAAGTACCAAAGATCGTGAGGCAATTTGGCAGCATATTAAAATACTGTTGAAATAATTATACCTCCAAACGAAGTTTCAGTTGCACATCTTTAAAAGACAAAATTTTCACATTTTTTGGAATATTCACGCTTCAGCGCCAGCTAAAGTTGCAAATTCAAACAAAAATATATTTTGTACAAAATCAAACCCCGCTTCTGTCACAGAACTTTAAATGGAAGCGCCAATTTGGTTGAATTCATGAGTATTTTCAAAATGTGTTAAATTTTTTTTGTAGATATTACTAGTTGCCTAAATACTGAAACAATATAGGATATTGTTCATGTCATATGGTCTAAGAAGTAAGCGTAAAATAAATCCAAACACTTAATTTTCAGCTATTTTCTTCCCCTTTTCCTCATACCTTCGCACTGTTATTGGAAACATATTCGACAGCTTCATGGCTCGAGTCCCGGGGAGGGCATTGCGCCTTTTTCACATCGCCTACTTAAGAAAAAAAAAACTTATGATTTCACAAGTGGCGGCCGAAATGAAAAGCGGCGGATGATAATTCGTCACCACCAGGCTTCCAGGATTTAGCAATTGGGTCTGGTCTGCTAATACCCAGTCGCTTTTTAAAAGGAAGAATATATAAAATGTTTTCTCCCTCCTCTCTGCGTGCCTTCGTGGTGTAATTGGAAGCATACTCGACGCGTATTCGAGAGATCAAGAAAGTGTACTCGAGAGGTATTCGAAGGTTCGAGTCCCGGTAAGGGCACTGCACATTTTACAGATCTTCTGCTTCAACAAAAGCTAATGATTTGAGCTTACGTTGAGATTTAAAGCTTTGAGACTTAAGGAATTTTTGACTTCCCCCTGTGCGTGATCCCGAGGTGGTAGTCGTAGCCTGCTCAGCTAACATCGAGGAGGTTCAGTGTTCAAATTCTGGTGAGGACATAGCTAATCTTTCACGTTTTCTGCTGTTAATAAATATTCGGTATCTTAGCATTCAGTAATAAATGTAAATTCATTCGTAATTGGGCATTTTATTTCATTATTACTGATTAAAATTAAGTAATTGGGCAGAAATTCTGATGTTAATAATCAATAATCTTATATTTTCATATTTATTTTCAGCTATTTTTATTCAAATGTTACTTTTAGAAAAAAATTGCCTTAACTAGCCGGGATTACACTAAATGAAATACCAAACATTTATACATAAAGCTTTGGAATTAAAAATGATTTCCTAATATTTATTACTTTATTACTTCATTACATAGAAGTTTCATGCAGAACTAGCATGTTTTCCGAATCGAGATGAATGGTGAACAAATAGCATCAAATTATTAATATATTATGCATTTTACACTAGCACTGCATTTCAGTTACCTACCTTTCTGTATAGTTAATTGATAAAATGCAACTTGTCCAAAGTATTTGTTCACAGTCCATTCGATTTCATAGAAGAGTAAGATGATCAGTCTTTAACAAAATATCTGACATCATGACTCTAGAAAATGGAAAAAGTTTATTGGTGCGGAAAATGCTGCCATTACTTACTGCAAGTGTCAGGAACTTTCGTAACTGATGGCATTTTCCATCAACTGTCTTCAGTATTCAGCCCTATAAGAAAAGAATACTGACTCACATCGTTATTGCGAGATCAATGCTCGAGAAAAGAAAGCTGAAGGAATTGGATTAGAAAAAGGAAATAAAATTCATCAATAAACATTGTATTTCGAAAATTTAGCTTCAGTAGTACAACAAACTTTGTACTACTGAAGCAGCCCAGTAGAAAATTTAATTAAACAAAATTTATATTCTGAATTAATGCTATTGTCTTCTTCATAATGTAGAAAATATAATTTTAAAAGTTCGTATTCTGAATTAACGCTATCGTCGTGTTCATAATGTTGAATATACGTATGTGAACATAATATTAAACATATACTTTATACTATTGGATTTTTCGAAGCTTTAAAACATGTTATATGGACTGCATTTGCCCATATATGTTCCTTGCACAGATTCAAGTCTTGGATTTTCTGACGTTATCTGGACACTCTAACCATTTACGCCAAGCAAGCACACACAGTTAGTTACAGTTTTCTACATTTGAAGGTGGAATCGGGAGAGACACAAGATCCAGGCCACTAAATTCAAGATATGACAAATTATCGTCCATCACATTTTAATTTGAAAACTGCAACAGAGACCATTAAGCTTTTCAAAACCAAGGAAAGTGATGACAAACTGTGATTTCGCTTGGGTTCGAACAACGGAGCTTTCACTCGCTAGTCGGACTCGCTACCCACCTCGCGAATAAGTGCGAGAGAATGCTAAAACTTCTTATGCATTGAGCTTCTGTTACTGAAGACAATGACATGCAGCAATAAGCCGATAATGAAGAAAAGTGCAATAATAGCGCTTTCAAGTTATAAACATAGCATAGGAACCATAAATAAGCGAAGAGAAGGAACTTGCAATTCTAATACGAATAAAAATTCTTTTGAAGATTTCAGAGGGCAACTTTAGGTACCGTTTAAAACTTAATCAGCTTTATCGAATTATATAAATGTTACAATAGGAATTTTAAACAGTATTTCGTTATTATAATGTTTTAGCAGATATTTCCAGTTCTTTTCTTCTTTTTTTTAATTATTTATTTTATATTTTCGCTCTATTATACGCTTATTTTGCCCTTTTTTCCCTTTAATTGTCAAATTAATTGTTTTTTATTGCAAAATATCATGAATACTGAGGCAAGCAATTACCAAGGCTTATTTTAAGACATCTGAAGCCCTGAGCACAATATTCATTCAAAATGACCTCCTTGCTCATTTTCCAATTTTCCGTGAGAAAAAAAAATTCTTATGGCAAAGAAACTCTTTAGAACACTTTTAGATCGTAGATTTAGTAACATTCTGCAGTTTTTACACAAACAGATTTTGAAGGTTTTGGGAAGTACGAACAATTTTTCCTCCATGATGCGAGAAAGGCACGCAAACTTCTATACTCTTTGAGAAGTCACGTGGTTTCAGAAGATTCCATTCTTCGAATAAAGTGAGAGAAGTTACTTCGGTAATATAATCGTAGTGACTTTCTGATTTGGCACTGATAGCCCGTTTTATGGTTAGAAACTATAATTTAAAATTCATTACAAAATTATAATCATTAATAAACATAACAATGGTAATGTATGTAGAAAGGAAGAAATTTAATCATGAAATTTTTTATGTTTTTTATGCTATGGCAAATTTATGGGTTTAAATAATTAAAAAAATAATGTATGACAATTGTTACTTGTCAGTTCTAACATCTACAACATTTCAAGCCCACTTAAAGAAGAATCACTCTCTCTGTCATCAAAATAAGACTCCCTAGTTGCAATTGATTCCGACTGTCTCTCAATGTCAGGGGCTAGTGGTTAAGACATTTCAGGGCTGGAAATGTGCCTTGGATCGTCATCAGGATTGATCCCAGGCGAATTGTCTAGGCTATCTACGTTGTAGGTTTTTGTGGTTTTTCCCACGCATAACGTGAAAACAAGCCAGTTAGCAAGTGCTTCATGAAGGCATTTCTCCTCTTAGGCAGATAGCCGGTGCGTGCTTCGCCATTTCTATATAAAATAACCTAATCGACTATGATGAGCTAGTGCCTATCACGAAAATTACTTATTCAATAGTTAATCAAGCTCGATTATGGTGACGTTTCCATTATATTTTGCCCATTCATAACTAACATTCCTCTCTTGCCCATATATTTCTGTGGCAGCCCAAGAAGTTCTAGTATAGCCTTCAGATCACCACGATTATCAAAAGTAAAAATCTGGCTTCTTAAAAAGTTCATCAACACATTACCTTTTCGTTGGGGAGGCATTCACGTTCAACTTATTCATTTCGTTCCGCTTTCCTTATTTGGGGGTTGTGAGGAATTCGTTTCATCTCCCGCTCGGACAATTGCTTTTTAGTGGTGTATTTAGATGCTTTTGGATTCAGAATTTTGGTATTGTGAGGGTCTTGGTATTTCACAGCGTGACTTGCTCATAAAAATCACTCTGTTTGATGGAATATTAGTAAGGAGTTTTTATTTTGACAATTTGAAAACAAATATAAAAATTCATCTCCTAATGCTAATATCCTGTGGTGGTACCAGACTAGAACACCAAATTTACTATGTCTATAAGTCCATTCTGGTCACCAGAGTAAATAATTTTCAATATATTCACAGCACCTTGTTTCGTGAAATCTTCAAATTTTTCAACCTGGCAACATTTTCCGAAGCACATATTATTATTTAACAAGGTTTCATCCGAATAAAAAAAATATATATATTATTCTCTCTAAATTTTTATATCACGCAAAAATTTGTATCGCCATTGCACAACAACTTGTTTTTATAAATTCATCATTTATTTGTTTTGACTGCACTTCCATAGAAATTCTATTTTGTGAAATACTTTACATAGCATTTTCTTCTCCAGGGGAAATTAGTTTTTCTTTACAATAGGCGACAAATTGGTTAAAGAAGGATTTTTTTATTTGCATAAAATTTTTTGATTATTTGGCGAATAAAACACAGATCAAAATCGTTCACGTTTAAAAGCCCATTCTGAGTTTTATTAGTTTTCTTTTGTGTTCCGGAAGTAGACAGAATATTCGAAATATTAGATCGAGCATTACGCGCGTAATGTATTTCGTCGATACACAAGTTGCAGCATCCTTCCTGTCTATACCCGCTGAATAGGAATATAGAGCATTTCACAAGCTGGCTCGCTTATACCTACTTACTCCGGTAAATTACAGGTGGCCCCTGCAATTATATTTAACCTAACCTAACGTCCCCAAAATCATTTAGCACATCATGGACGAATTTTCATTCTCTGAAATGGATTGTTTTAATTTTTAGAAACATTTTTTTCGGAAAAACACCTAGTCCCACATATACCATAGTTCCCCCTCTTTTTTAACTAACTATAGCGTTCGAAAATGGAGAGGGGAAAATTGCGCAAGTAATTTATTTTTCGAAAAACGCTTTTACAGTAACAATATAACAAATAAAAAGTAATCATGGATAAAGCACTCTCAAAATATTATTTCTTTAAAAGAAGCCTACATTCAAATAAGAATATATAGTAATACTAACATTAAAATAACTGAATATCTGAATGATATCTTACACATTTATGAAAAAACGAAATTTAAGCTAATTACCCCAAAAATGTACCTCACAGTTAAGTTTTCTGAAACTATTAGGAATATTTTTAATAATTCCTAACTTGAATTCCTTTACTAAGAGGAAATGCAACTGAGTGATGATTCTGAATCGAAGTAGTTTTAATCGTTTATTTTTCAATTATTGGACACATACTTGCAAATTCTATTACTGTGTTCCGCTTCAAGGGAATACATTTATTATTCCGATTATTGTCTGTTCATGACATATACATTCTCCTGCCACACGCCGTTTGAAATCTAAAAATTCCTTAATTGTATGCAAATAACGAAAATCCAGACAAAACGGGACGAGGAAATCTTTTGTTAGCAAGCTCGTAGCTGCTCCATTAAGAATATTAGACATAACTTATGGTAACACTCACCTTATTAATTAAAATTTTAAATAACTGTCTTTGGTTTTCAGTTCCGTCATTAAAAATATATATACAAAATTCAAAGTTTTAAAAGTTACAGCAGCATGAAACAAGATTTTTTTTCTGTAAGTCTTTTGGATAGCTTAAAAATTTAGTTATTTTATAATTTCAAAATAGTTACACCGTCACATTCTCAGAATACTTTTATAAAAATATCCTTCCTTTAGTTAATAAAATCCTTCCTTTAGTTCCTTGTTAATAAAAGTAATGTTTCACAAACTATAAAGGCATTAACTCCTCACAGTACCGAAACTCATTTTTTTATTTCTAGAAGCGTCACTTCAAGAATGAGTTTGCTGTGTTTATTTATAATACGTAACTCATATTATCCTGCAGTGCACATTTTATGGATATGGTAAATAATAAATATATTTGCTATTGTTTTTACGTTGCGTGCATTCTCTAAAAGCTCACATTTCTATATAATTTAACTCAATGACCTCTGAGACCCCAATTAAAGGGAAAATATAATATTATTTGAATAATCAAATTTGAGGTTAAATGTTTTTATTACTAGCAACTATTATGAAATTGAAAATACAATTAAATGTCTCACGTTGACAATTTTTGAAAGCAGCTGTTATTGCTTAGAAATTTTGTAGGTTTCGATTTTAAATGTTATCCATTTAACGGGACTACACACAGAAGAATAGACTATTGTAAAACCACATATTGGTTTCATAAAGAATTTTATACTCTATATTTTATAATGCTTGTTGAAAAATTAGATCCTTTAGAATCAGAAAATTCTATTTTTATTTTCATACAATTAGTTTAGGTTAATTTTCAGTTTGTGCGAGGATAAAATTTTAGGATTTACTTACGCCAGTACTTCTGTTATCATGAAATTGAATAAATATTTCTTTTCTTAAACCTTTTAAGATTCTCGCATTTATTCAAGCTTGGTAAAAACTAATGAATGCTAATTAGACGAAAATAATTTCATCGAAAGTTCCCGCGCAGTTATTAAATTTTCTTGCTTCATTTTCTATATGAACGAACGGTCAGAATAGTATTAAAAGCACAATGAAAAAATCAAAAGCTAGATAAGTTAAGAAAGCGAAGTGAAACAAAGATATTTTTCCCTAATATTTTATTCTCAGGATATTTGAACAATCCTTAAATATTTAATAATCTCTATCATTTTAATTAATGAAACACTGTATATATCATCATTACACGATATTTATTCATCTTTGCTGTGCTCACATTAATAATGTCAGAGATATGATTGATGGCCAGTAAGAAAAGCCCTAATATTTGGCCACAAAATGGTGAGCTTTAATTTTCCTCTATTTAGATTTCATCCCCTGTCTCAGTAATGACCCAATTTATATGGTGCATTCTGAATTTCCATATGAATTTGATCTTCAAAATTTAAAAATACATCACTAGAATATTACCGTCTTCCTGACTTGTAAAAAATGTGTTGTTAATACGCAAAGTTTACTTTAATACTCATAATAGATGCCTCTATTTTAAAATTAGATTCCTTTATTATTATTATTTTTATTATTATTATTATTATTATGATTATAGGGAAACCTCGTTTTATGAAGCGTCAAATCACGAAAAATTCTGTTAACGAAACAATTATCTGAATGTATATGCTCGGAAAGTCAACGATGCCTCACGAACACACAAATCGGCAACAAATGACTTTTAAACTTGCTTTGAGGTCGTTTATGATACAGAATTAATACATGGGGAAAAGGGCGACTTCTTGAAACGTCATTTTGTTATTTTCCGTCCCTTAGGTCTCATTGATGTAACCTGGCATCAAGTGACTTACAGAACGCGAATTCGGCTTGGAGAAAATTAACGTCAGATCTTATGAAAGGCAGGACGCCTTCTGTTTGACACGTAGGACGTTTTTATTTTTTGCGCTATTGTATTTTTAGGCTTATTCTTGGAAGTTAATTATGGACATATTGAGAAGTTATTATACAACCACTGAACGCAACAAGAAAGAATTGCAACAACTTCAAAGGCAGTATCCAAAGACGATTGAGAAGAAAATGTTTTAGGAAAGAAGGACGAAATGTTGGTAACATTCCTTCGACCCGAGAAATTTTTTAAAAAGGTGACAAGATATAGAAATTTCACTCATTGATATCACGATGCCATGTCTCACTTCAGAAATATTTTGAAATATAGACAGCAACAATAAATCACATGGTACAAAATTTTAATGAGACGGAAGCCGAGTGAGTCTCAAGCAGAATCGGGTTAAGCTAAGATACAAAGAAAAGACAAAATAATATGTCTTAAGAAGGGAGATACCTGACGCTTTTATGGAAGGATACTACTTATACAATCAGTAGCGTCTCTTGTCGTCTTCTTCCTTATCACTTACCCCGTTCACTTCCCTTGATTCCGATACAATAAAATTAAATTAGATTTTCTTCTATTTTATTTGTTTAATTTTGTGTTTATCCTTTTTTCCTTAGATTTAATTATTTCCTTTAGTTTTGTGCTATGAACTTGTACACAAAGTATTGTTGAAAAGTTTAAATAAGCAACCCGTCTGTGTTTTAAGAACGAATTAATCCAACTTACATTAATTTCTGTGGGAAATTAGTTTCCGCCTACGTACTTTTCAGATAACGAAAGTTCTTCAGGAATGAATTAGATTCGTGATCTGTGGTTTCGCTGTATTCTTTGTTTGTTGTTGTTGTGACTGATCTCGCTTGTCTGATATCAGAGCAAGCCCACGAATTCATCGTAGCAAGCAGGGAAGACGGCGCCTGCCGTTGGCAAGAACCTTGGGCATCATACAAGTGACAGTACGACTTTTCTCAGTTCCAAGCCCAATTTTTCATTTTGTTCCAGGCCAAAGAGAGCACCCCTGATCCCTGGAAGGGTCCAAGGATCTCTCAACCCTCTTGACTTTCAACTCGCCGCATATTATGTGTGCCCCGATGCCGCAAGACAATGTACGATTTCCAAACATCCGTGCCTTCTTCAGGATTTAAACCGGGCCCTTCAGTATGGTAGTCAGCGTTGCTAATCACTACCTCAGTTGGGCGACATTCTTCTTTTTCTAAGTGTCATTACAGTTTATTGTCAGAGTAGTTTTTACTGTTATTATTACATCCATTCTTCTCACCTGATAGTCGTCAACTTATTTTTCTCATTTCTGTTACCATGACTCTATATTATATAATACAAATGATTTATAAAAAAAGAACTTATATTCAAGTATAGCCGCGTGATCCTCTTTCACTATATAGTAAGTTCAGAATGTTTTAACGTTAATATTCTAATACCTTATATGAAGAAAATATTCCTTCCACAAGATTACTACAAATACAAGCAGAATTCAAAGACATATAGAAATAGTCATAGATTTCACTGACATATAGTCTTAGTTCCTTTTTTGTGAATCTATATAATTTTTATGCCTTGCACATCAGCAGAAACATTACGTCCATCAAAATGTCTCCACATTATTAACTATCAACCTGAAGGAAAATGTTTTCATCAGTCCAGGTGCAGGTTTTGAATTTTTACACTAAAATACACAACACAGTTTTACCACCGGACTAGATATGGCTTAAACACAAGATCACTTGAATTTGCTAGAAATTCAAATAATTTAATGCAATCCTGCTGTAGGCTACAAGCTTTCCCTAGACCGTGATAGAAATTCAAACGCACAACTAGCCAACTTAAGTCTTTTCTTATACTAGTTTGCTTAATTCAAAACCAAATTCGGAGTCGAAAGCAGAGAGCAAATCTTGCAAGGCAAAGCAGGCTCGGTGAACCTAGAAAACTCCAACATACAGCTATGCGAAATTCTCTTAACTTCATAATAAAACTGTTTGCCTCTCAAATGTACGTAAATTACGGAACGAGCGGCGAATGAGGAGGCATCGCGTCGAAATGAGGCAAACAGGAAAGAAAATTAAACAGCATTTATTTCTATAACTTAAACATAAATGACACAGTTCTAACTTACGATGAATGAGAAGATAAAAGATTAGATTGTCCTCAAGATATCTTCAGTAAAAGAACTGGCCACTTTTAAAGATTAGTTAATATAAAATCTAGTATTATTCTAACTCATACTTTGTGTTGATTAATTAGAATCACATAATCTTGAAACTTGATATCTAGTATGAAAATAATAATCATGATAAAAATGGTAGCAACAGTAAAAATAATAAAGATAAAAAAAAAGAAAATCTGACAGTTTCTGGATTTTAAATTATTTCCAAAGAGGCGTTTTTTTAACATTTTTTTTGTTACCTTTATTTATTAAATATCATGTTCTTCGTACTTAAACCAAAAAATTCACTTGAAGAGCAATATCAGAATAAATTTATATTGAGCATGTTTTTAGAATTTCTGATACACAGTCCCATGCGCTGGAGATAAAAATGCTTTTTTGTACAACGTTGTCATTGCTGGCTTTGAAATCCTTGAGTTTGTTAATAAAAAATTCGTTAAAGTTTTACAAAATATGAAATCGATAGTAAAACAAATTCCAAATTTCAAATTTGGGCTCGCAAGTGCCCATATTCGCAGTAGGATTACGTCATTCAAAATTTGATAGCTCTAGGTAACGTTGTTTTATCGCAGTGCGAGAAACATATATATATATATTTATGCGGATTTTTCATTATTTAATTTCTTCAAATATAATATAGGGCGATAATATTTAGTCGCAATAATTTGAAAAGTGAAACGGACATTTAAAGTGATTCGACGCAAAATCGCAAAACGAAAACAATAGTCGGTCAGGGACAAAGTTCCTTTGGTCTAATAACAGTGAAATTAAGAAAAAATGTGGCATATAATAATAGCTTTAACAATGGTAATAATAATAAAACATTTGTAAATATAATATAGGAATGTTACTGAGAAATTTATGCGTATCGCTAAAAGAGTTGCTTATGAAATCAGTTTGGATTATTTAATTAAGAACTCCTTGGCTATCTGCCTAAGGAAGGGATGGCTTCATAGAAGACAGCCCATTCGTTGGGATTCTAACCCCGGATGGAACTACCAGCATTCAACGATTTATCGTTCGGCCTCTGGGGGGCATCTGCTTACAGGATACAATGACTGCAATTCTCCGGTCTTATTATTTTGCATTTTTGAGACCAAGTTCTCGTGATAGAAAGACGTTTCGGCATTTCACCTAAATAAAACCAGTAATATAGATACACAAGAAAAACGAAGTCTATTAGTATATTATAGACTTTCAAGGACCAATACCTTACCAGAAAATATTCATATTATCTAACGTATCTGTGTGGAATAAATTGTTAGTAATTATGTTTAAAGGATATCATGATAAACCATTTTATATCAAAAGGCAGGAAAAACTTATTTATCAGAATAAATAGCAAGGACATATTTAGATATATCCTATACAGCAAAATAAACGTATGAAGAACTAGAAAAAAACAGAGCAGTGAAAATGTAAAAACAAAACTTTACAACTCATATTAGATCATTTAGCAGCCATTTATGTATTTTCGCATATTAAACAGCTAAATATAATTTTAAGTATGATTCCAATTCACTTATAAAAGTGTGAAATTTTGAAATTCATCCTCCTAAGCTATATTCTGACTGTTTTCGTCTCATCACAGTAAATTCGTTTCCTACGGAATCAGGAATGGTGAATTAGTCCGAACTGAGTAAATTGGATTACTGGTGTTGCAACGACAGCATCTTTCCTCTGGCAGCCGAGTAGTTGCCTGACTGACCTAAATATTCAAACTCAGATAAAATGTTGGTAGCTTTCTACTAGGTTAGGCATCATAAGAAGATTTGTCATCGCTGGTAGAATATAGAGAGTTCTAATGGAATATTCGGATTTATTGATTTAGCGGAGGTTACATCGACGCTATTAATCAAATTATGATGATGGCTTGTATTTGGAATGGAGATAAGGCATCCACTGTGTACTTTGCATACATTATTATCACACTCATAAATACACAGAGATGAGCAACTCCGAATTTTCGAGTTTTGGAATTGTTTGATAAAACTTCAGGTTTGGGCAATATTATGAGACAAATGTTCTGAAGGCGTGAATTACATTTATAAGACGTATCGCCTCGAGGAAATGGGGTGCAAAAATTCATTAGTTTTCTCCCATGTGGGATCTGTAAAATACGACAAAACTAAGTGACATAATGGGGCTTCATAGACACAATTGTAAGATAGTGTATTATGATGTCCTTGAATGCAATTAAGTTTCTTTCATTTACTATATTTGAATTAAAAAATATAAAGAATTTTAGGTATCACATGTCTTTCATTTCTTACGATATCTATCAAACAAAATAAATAATATTTTAGATAGGCTATAGACTTCAATTAGACGTTGAAATTATGTGCTTCTTAATGTGCTTTTTTAACCTGTTCTTATCTACTGTCGCTACTTATCTACTAAGTCGCAACGTGTAGCGAACACTAAATTTACTGTCAAACAAACTACATGCTTTTGACTTCTTATATTAGTTGTTTAGGAGACAGCTAATTATGTCTTACGATAGTTACTGAATTCAGTTCAAGACATTTAATTGTAAAAGAATCTCAGCAAAGCTATCTACTTAGTTCGGCGATTAAAGCACATGACATCTACTTGAACAAGCATATAACAGTTGTCTGACTGAGATGAAAGATAGCTTCGAATTATAAGCATTCCACGCTATTAGCCACTAGTCACTAGATCTGAGTTTTTAATTAAACTGAAATGAGAAAAATTTCTAGAGATAATTCACACGCGAGTTCTGTAATGTCATCTATAATCTGGTTTCTGTCCATCACTAGGTCTTTTTAGTTCATTCCGTGACTATTTACATGTTAGGATACATCAAGTCCTTTTAACCTGCTCAAAATACAATAGCTACATCTCATTTCTGTACAGAAATCTTTTATCCCGTTGTTCTGCAGTTAGTTACTAAATAAATATAGAAGTTTAATTATTTCATATCACTGAAATGAATTAAGATATTGAGTATATTTTTGACCAATTAAACTTGTATTTTACTTTTTTTATTTTTGACAGTTCATAATAAAGTAAAAGCATTTTAGAATCTAATCCATAAATTCATGGGGTAAGACTTTGAACGAGGCATTATCGAGGGTACAAGCAGGCTTGATTCTAATATCTCTGGTATGACTAATATCCTAGACAATTCAGATACAGCAGTATATTTTGTATTGAAATAATGAAAACTAATCGAAGAGACTTCAGGCTATAAGAGTAGTTCTAACTAGTAAATCTTAGTAAATGAAAGAGATAAAAGTGAGTTTTCACGAAACATAATAACCACAACAAAAGGACATCGAGAAGAAAAATGCACTTCAGCAAGAATCAGGTGTATCAAATGGGATTTCACAACCCGACACACTTTGCGACTGAAAGGTTTTACCAGTAGGAAACCATAAAATGCCTATGCAGTTACTGATAAAAAGGAATTAGTGGTGATGGAGGGTTTTGGGTTAAACAAAACAGGACCTGATATGATCAGGAAAAATTAGCTTGATCAATTTAGTTCCGTTTCTTGCTCCATCAAAGTGATGACTGCTTCAGAATATTGCCCAAATTCGAATTTATGGATCCTCTTATCTAATGACAACTGAGGTCTTCACGTTTATGGCCGTTAAATTATGATCTACAGAAATTTTTTCTGGATTATACTGGTTTCTTGCTATGCCTCAAAACAGATTTCAGTACCAAAACTTACCTTAATAACACAGCCGTAAACACGCGCAAGTGTTTGAGGTTGTGATGCCCTCTGATGCAGGTAATTGTATTCTGAGAGAGAATGCGTCTTGTCTCCGCGAACGACTGATCTCAGGTTGTTTAAAGCACCATGACTGGGAATTCAGATTTCTTTCGCGGCAGCTCTGTCGTCTGATCATAGTTTTATTCACATGGTGGAACGAAATGTAAATCACTTTAAAGCTTGCGAACGCCACAGTGAATCTGAATGAAATTTGACGTGCCGTTACATAAATGTGGGCTAATATTCCTGAGGAGCGGATTCAGTCCCTTATTGAATCCATATGCAGAAAAATATACTTGGTTTCAAAAGATCGAGCGCTGCGTTATTACAGTTACATCTAATATTTTAAACATTCAGTATATATAAAACAAAGATTCAGGTTTTATATATATATAGTCTCTCTCTCTATATATATGTACATATAAACGTTTTAAGTTTAAGATGCCCAGTATTCAGCGTGTTAAAAGACCACCACCATAAAGTAAAATTCAGATACTTGACATGAACTAAACAATTCTCATTACATGAATGAGTGGTGTAAATAAAGTAATGAGTATCGTAAGTAAATTCTGAAGAATCGGTTTCGTTTAATCTCATTTTTCAAAACATTTATTTATTGGTTTCAAGCCCGAAACCTATAGCACATTTTACTGATGCCAAAACAGAATATACATTCACTTCCAAAAGTTAAGCACGAAGAGAAAAATGCTAATTTCCGGAAGCCAATCGAGGAAGCAATTCGCTGTAGAGGTAGATGGCTGTATGCAAATATGTTAGGTAACAGACAATCGCGCTTTCATGTCAAGAAATATGAAAAAAGGCAGTCTTATAAGAAGCCAGCTTTATGAACGGTTACAGAAGTTAATTGTAAGTGCTGATACAAGGTGTTTAAAACTTTCGAACAATTTGTTTTCAAGACATACATGTTTTTATGACTTCCAGAAGACGAATGGAAGATTCTGAGCGCTGGCGTGCTGTGGGGCGCTTTGAAGCAGGACAGTCGATCACAGATGTTGCTCTTTTCTTCCGCGTTCATCATTCTGTAATTTCACGTTTATGGAAACAATTAAAAACCACACAGACAGATGTCCGAAGGCCCGTAGCCGGTCTCCCAAGTGTTACAACCCCCGCGGAAGATCGATACATTGCTATTGTAGCCAAGCGGAATCGCAAAGTGACCTCCACACGTGTGACATCTATGGTTACAACGTCCATTGGTTAGGCGATATGTGCAGCTACTGTACGCTGAAGATTATATATGAGTGGACTGTACGCCTGGGTACCTCGAGTTCGTATTCCTCTATGCGTCCAATCAAGAGGGGTACGGTTACAGTGGTACCGGGCACATGTCAATTGGAATGTGTCTGACTGGGGCAATGTCATGTTTACTGATGAGTCAAGATTTGCTCTGGAGCCAGATGACAAGCGTATAAGGATGTGGCGTGAACAGCGAACACACAATCAGTCCCAAAACATCACCGAACATCACGCATTCCGAGGTGGAAGCATTATGGTGTGAGCAGGGGTTTCATTGGGATACCACACCGACCTGCACATCTTTAAACGGGGTTCTTTGACGGCTGTCCGGTATCGAGATGAAGTTTTAGAACCCATTGTGACATTGTACGCTGCAGCAGTTGGCCCTACTTTCGTTTTAATGGACGATAATGCACGTCCCCATAGAGGTGACATCGTCGATGACTACCTGGAGAGTGTAGGGATTGCGCGTATGGCGTGGCCAGCATATTCGTCCGACCTTAATCCCATTGAAATTCTTTGGGATGCTCTTGGCCGTGCTGTATTTTCACGTTTCCCGCCTCCAGCCACTCTTATTGAGCTGGAAACTGCTCTACAAGAAGAATGGCGATTGCTTAATTCTACCGTATTTGACCACCTAATTGAAAGCATGGTCACAAGGTGTAAACTTTATATACAAATGAGGGAGGATCACATACCCTATTAATTTCCTTTTTTCATTTTATGGTGTTTATTTTCACTTTATACAAAATTCTGTTTAAGTCTCCAGTATGTCATTATCTGATAACTCACAAAAATTTAACATTGTTTTCATTTCTGTATATAAGCATTGATTTTGTTTTTTGCATAAATATATATGCTACTTTCATCCATCAAAGCAGTATTTGTTGAGGGTTTTGCATTTTACATCTTCGTGTTTAACTTTTGGAAGTGAGTGTATTAAAAAATAAGAAATGAGACACAATCAGGAAGAAGAAACAGATTTGCTGGAATTATAGAATTTATCATCTTTTGGGTTTTTTCTTAAATCCACTGTGAAAGCAACTACATTTAAAATCAATTAATCGTGCTTTTGATAAATTCAACTATTTTCATCGATTTCCTCTAAAGCTTGAAGTGAAACAATGAAAGCAATTATAATGTGTTAAATCTGTTATAAATTTAACTAAATGCAAACTCCGTTACTATATCGACTCCTGTTTTCGGCTATAGTTTGAAAACTCTTATTATGCAGCAGATTAACTTCTAAACACAAACAACAGCCTAATATGACGGTATGAATGATTATGAGTGTCTCGTGGGAAGAAGTATCGGTAATAGATAAATGCTCACTAGTAATAATCAGCAAATTGTTCTGCTTCTCAGTCCCCTCATCCTAAACTTTTTAAAATTAATTAAAGTAATATACATGTTCATTTCCCATCCTAACAATGATCTGCTTCCATTTTTTCCAAAAATAGTAGACTAAGACTTATTACACCACTCGCTATATGAAAAATACTAAAGAATTACATAAAAAAGAATGCATTTGCAAACCATGTTCTTTCTTACAGCATAAACATTGAAGACAAAGTTATTTTGCATTAAAACAAGTATTCAGTAATTTATAAAAGTTTAGATTACTTGAATGACAGCAAATTATGCGAAGACTATCTGCCTAAGGGGAGGGATGTCTTCATAGAGAATTTAACTATTTTCATGTTCATGTTTCACTCAAAATAAACCACGAAAAAAAATTCTTATGTAGCCATCCTTTCCCCGAACGGGCTCGAAATACGGGTGTTTAGCATTCTTACAACTCACGTGATCAAATGTCTGCCTCAAATAAATGAACAGTTACAGAACTCTAACGATCATACTTAAAAATTATTGCTAAAAATCGCTATCATCAAATACCAATACTTAAAACTTTCAATGCATGTCATAACTGAGTTGCATATGACATTTCATAATGAATGCATATTATAATAGTTATTGTTTTTTGTGCTTACAATGAATTGCTTTAATACATCTAAACTTTAATTAGATCTTAAGAAAGCATCAACTTGTGGGATTACTTTACACACGCTTTCAAGACCGTTTAGAAGATTATGTTAAAAATATTACATTTGCTGTAGAAAATCAACACCATTTTTAGAATGATCTTCAAGAAGAACGACGGTGAACGTTAGAAATATTCTTTTAGCAGCTACATTAGTGAATCTCATTTAATTTAATATCTCATGTATCCACTTAAAGATTATTTTGAAAGCTAATTTGTTGAAGAAAGCGATTCAGTTTTTACGCTTTCCTTTAGTTATATTACGCTGTCTTTCATTTCAATAAATTTCTTTGGCTCTACCTCTACAAATTGATTTAGCTTTTCAGTAATTTAATATGAGAGGACTGAAGACGGAATACTTTAATACTTTTGCCTAGTGATTATAATAACCAAAGCGTTTAAATTGAGCGTTTCTTGCTTAGGTGCAATAGAATATGCTACACTAATTTATTTCTCCATTAGTCTAATTTTACAGCAGCAACTGTTAAAACATGTATGGAACTACCGTTTTCTGAATTGGTGAGTATTTAATCAAATTACCTATTTTTTTATCTGAAATGGGGAATAAGTGTTTCGTATTTCCTGCAGCTTTCGATCAATTAAGTGATTTTTATTTATCCTGAAAGAGATTATATCTAGAATTGTTTGTTAAGATAAAACAAAAATCTAATAATTTTAGTATTGCAAAACAGTAATATGAACAAAAATATTTCATTTAAATGATACGGAATTTAATGAATTTCAAGTTTTATTGCTATTAAGTATATATAAGAAATCGGAATTTCTTTTTACTTACAAAACAAAGAATTCTATAACTAAAGATATAAAAATAACTTTTTTCATATTTGCTATACAAAAAAGAAATTTAGAAGTATACTGTAAGGTTCTGACCAGTAGCAGTTTTAGTAATCGATGCTTTATTTTGTACTTTGGAATTGTTTTCATGCATTTTAAGCTTTGCTGTACATTTCTAGAGAATATTAGAATAAATCTAAAATTATGGAAGTAGTAATTTTGACCACAAATGAAATGTAGTTATTCGTACTTTTTTATTTTTCTTTTAAATACTGTGATTTTTTTTTACTTTTCATTAATCTGTACCAAGCTGTAAAAAATAATTCATTTGGCCCGTTTTAAATCATTATTTATCATTATTTAATTGTATATACCAACTAGCGGCAATTTTGATTATTGCCTGCTTAGTAGAAGACTAACACTAACTTACTTAGCTAACTTACTTAGCTACGTCTTGACGCTCTAGCTGGATGGAACAGAAGTGAGACTCCTGTTCTCAAAGTGTTAATATCCTAAACGGATTTTCCCTGAATGTTTAATATTTTCGCTATCTTCTGCCTTATATAGTCATAGTGGTTTTATTTTGCTTGCAGTGCTAGGAAGCAGTCGCGGTCGAAAATGATGGCAAAAGTATGGAATAAGTCATAGAACAATAAGAAATCGAAGAAAAACTAGGTGTTTTGTAAATGGAGGAAACTATTCAAAAGACAAAGAAATAACAAATCATGGTACAGTATGTGAAAAAGAAATTGTTTCAGCAACTTCACTTGGAAGACATATGTACTTTTCAAAATTGTTTGCAAGAAGCGGGCGAGATAACTACGAGGGTTGGAACTTTAATAGTGGCAACTATTTATTTACAAGGAATACAAAAGTGATTCATGTCACCATGTTTTACAGTCCTTCAATATAGTCGCCAGCATTGTATACAACCCGTTTCCAACGATGTGGAAGTCGCAGAATATCTGTAGCAGCGCCTGATTTGTTGATAGTTTGCATGGACCGGTCTACTGCCGCAAGAATCTTAGGAACAGTTTGGAAGCGAGTGCCACGAAGTGGTTCCTTCATCTTAGGAATTAAGTCATAGTCAGAAGGGCTTAGATTTGGGGAGTATGGTGGATGGTAAAGCACTTCCCAGCCCCATCGCTTGAACAAATCAGTCACAGCTTGCGCTGCGTGCGGCCGAGCATTGTCATGCAAAATGAGAGGGGCGTTTTGCAGAAAGTGTGGCCGGCAACAGCTTGCAGGTCTGACACTCGGACGACCTGGCCGCAGCATGTCTGCCACGTTTTGGCGTCCTTCATTGAATGCTTTCACCCATCTTGCTACGGTTCTGTAAAGCAATGCAGATTTCCCGCAAGCTTCTTGAAGCCCTTGATGACACTGTCGTGTTGTACGACCTCTGGCACATTCAATTTTTATCCAACATCGTTGTTCTTGTTTTGAAAACATCCTGACAACACTTACTTTAGACCGCGAGCTAATACAAGGATCCGTTCTTCGCGTCACTCCGCATGCGCATGACGTAGGCAGGACGAGTCTTTTTGCGGAGATGTAAAGTAGGTATCTAGTTCACGTGTGGTATACGCGATATTCTTTGGTTTTGTTGCGTAGCGTGTTTTCAGCTGTGTTGCCACTATTAAAGTTCCAACCCTCGTAATGTTATTAAGAGAAAAGTAATTGACGGAAACACGTAGCGCATAGAGAATTTTTATCAATTGAAATATATTGCATCATATACAGCAGTGTAATAAAACCGATTCACATAAAAATTCTGGAAAACTGAACTGAATTTGTAACTTGTTGACACTTTTATTGTTCTGGTATATGGGTGGAATGCTTTAGCTGCTGAAGAAATTTCAGTTTTTCTGGGCTCCAAAATTCTTTAGTAAAGCACTCCCTAAGGAAAAATTCTTGCAAATAATGAAGCAATTGCGCTTTGATTTGATGTCAATTAGATGGCAAAGATTATAAACTGATCTATTAGTTCTTGTTTCAGACGTATGGAATACCTTTATTGAGAATTGTTTATTATGATAAAAAACCAGGTATAAATATTGCAATTGATGAACAATTGTTGCATACAAAGGCAATATGGTGCTTTATTTGTACATGCCGCAAAACCCTGATAAGTTATCATAAAGGTTTTGCTGATCTGAAAACCAGCAGAAACAACCTAGACTTATTTGGGAAAAGGTGAAAGCAAACTAACACAAGAAATTTAGGGCATTACACCGTTATCAGTAGATTGATCGTTTTTTTAAACAAATATTACTACAGACATTTTCTTTACTTGTTTGAATGCAGTAAAAAACGTGGACGAATAAAGGAATTGGCTATGTTCTCTAGTCATCGCGTACAAAAATAATCTCTGCTATTTAAGAATATTGAAGATAGATTCTATTAAAGTATCTGGTAAAGTAGTCAAATATGATACTATATCTCTCACAGAGAAAAAAGAAAAGTAATAACCTTATAAGGATCTCATTTCATTCAATTCAGAGGTTACATCAAAGGAGAAAAAACAAAACACACAAGATCATGAGATTTTACAATGCTACCAAATATGGAATAAATATTTTGATCAAATCACTTGAAAATAGTCTATCAAATCTTCAAGGCGACTTTGCGAGCACATGTGTTTTTTTTTTTAATATTCTTGAGTTATAAGTGATAAATGGATGGATCACCTATTAAGAAGATTAGCTGTAATGCAAACCTTAATCGTCGTTATTTTACATGACATGTGACTGAACAGCAGCAAAAAGGATTATATTTTATCAGAGAAGAATCGTGCTTCTCCTATGACAAGTCTAAAAGATGTTCCTTCTGCAAAACAAGAGTAAGTAACTTAACCAATATAAGAAAACTAAAACTGTAAATGTTTATGCATGGTGTAATAAATATTTGTGTGGTTTCCCTGCATAGGGAGAATTTACGAAATTAACCATTTGCGTAAATTACCAAGACGAATAATGTAAATAATTAATTTCGTTTTTAATGCTTTACTTGTTCATACTTTATTTAAAAAAATAAGGCACAATATTTTATTTTATGCATATCTATTATAAAAATAGTTTTGTGTAGCTTTCAAAGTTAATATTAGTGATTTATATTGTAAAATAGAAATTGCTGACCTACAATTCTCTGAAATACTATAAAATAAATTAAAATAAAATTGTTGAAGATTTGAAAATTTTTTAACAACATGGCAAAAGTAAGTTTCATGACTTTGATTACAACCTAATTTATAAAAATGTCGAAATACTAGATTTGTTTCCCATTAACTAAATTAGGGTCAAAATGATAGCACACAGTAATTATATATAAACCAAAAATATTGGTGTTATTCGAAACTAATAAACATGAAAAGTCAATTGTAACATGTTTCAGTTTAGAATCTTGAACCTGCCATTTGTTAAGTGTATAATGCTAAAATGCTAACTGTTTGGACAAAAACTGCATACAAGGAGACGCAATATTTTCTTACATTTTATTTAACTTAAAAGACAATTAAGTCTGCCAGAAGGAGCTCATAAACGAAACAAAGTGATCCAACATCATTCAAGCGGTTTGCCACATTTCTTAGTTCTGACGTCATTGAACAGACTTAGATTTTTTGAGCTAGAAATGTCAATTGTCTGACCAGAGCGGCACCTACGAATTCTCTAGTTATTAAAGGGATGTACTTAATGACTTACGCTGGGAGAGCATATGCGATAATTCCTTCCATACTACTAACATAGTTTTTCATGTAATCAATTTTTATGTTTAGAAATAGCTTCAATTAGCCTTTTATTTCCGATAATGACAATGCTTTGTTTAATTAAATGCAAATTTCTTTTCAATCATCAATTTCTTTTGGGAGGCTGAATTATATTTTTCAGCACATCATACTGTAATATCTACATTTGTTGATTTTCAGATATCAAAATTTGTTTTTCATGCATTCGGATGTTCGTCCTTTTAAAATAATTGATACAGTTGAAATTGATTGAAACATTTACAGAAAACACAAACTTTCTGCAATTAGAGATGAAGATTATGAGAAATGCAGTCATAAAACAATTGATTTTCTAGGGATTTATATTTATTTTAAATAAGCAGGTTTTTATTTATTATAAACCTTCATTCCCCTAATTGTCAGTGCCAGAATATTTAAATTTGGTAGCGCGCGTAAGGAATGCAAATTCTACCAGTGGGAGAAAAAGTTTAAATATCGAGTTTTAGAAGGGAAGGTTAAAGAGTCTGGGAAAACCCTGTGCATATTTGTAACGCAAGCATCGGCTTAGCATTTATTGCTGGTTAGACGTGGTTTAACAGCTATTATCTTGTTGCCACTAGACTCATCTACGCGCTGTAGGATACTGGATTGTATGGGACCTGTAGTTTAATTCTACTACTTGCTAATATCTTCAGTTCTTGAGTTTTGATTCTACTGTTTTAGTTACCGCCCAAGCAGAGGCGTAGTATGTTAACGTCGAGTTGACGCATTGTAAATAATTTAAAGAGTTTAATAAAGATTAGTTTTAACCCTTCTTCTGTGCAGTTACTATTTTCCAGATTTCACACAAGGGATAGACAGTAGAACTCTACAACTTCTTTTTTTTAGTAGCTGAACTTTATACCTCAAAACCGGATAACATTTCTTTCAACTGTTGCGATTGTTGTTGAATTTTTAATAATTAACAGCCATAAATAATATTTAAAGCACAGAATTTATACATATTAAATCACATTATTTAAAACATTAAATAACGTCAGACGCTACAGCGGTGAAAGTATGGGTTACCATAAATCATTAGTCCAACAGGAAGTATAAGAATAAACTTTTATTTAAATATTTATTACACAAATTTTCTTTCTGATGGATCTCGGCATAATAAGCCTGTAAAATATTTAGAATAGAATTTAGGCATCTTGGCCAAAAAATGCTTTCTATTCGTCACAAACCTTTTAGACTTTGACCAAATAAACCAAATAATAATATCTTACCAAATAAAATTAAAAAGAAATATAAAGTTTAGAAAGGATTTCAAAACTAAGCATATAGTGTTCTCTGAAGACAAGATTTAGTTAGGTCTTAACCCGAGGACTACTGAGATTCCTGATTGCAGTTGAGTACTTTGAACCTTTGCGCACGACAGGTATTTTGCGTGATCATATTTTTTTTTAAATTTATTATTACGAACATTTATTTCCCAAAGGGCAATGTTGTACTCTTGTCAACTTATAAGACTGGACGTTAGAGGGTAAACTTTGCACTTGCAGGTTTCAATATCGTTGTGAAAAGATCTGGAGCTTCCGTCAATTGATCGTTTCAGCACCGTATTCCATCATGTGTAGACATCTTACCTTTGATTTTATAGAGTCTCGTATTCTTTGGCAACATAAACTAACGAGCGCTAGAAAGACAGTAGAGGAATTATCCTGGGGTCTTAAAATGTGGACAATCTCGTAGAACATGGTTGCACAAGCCTAATGGCTAGAAGAATTCAACGATACAGAATCCAACTGCTATTAAGTCAAAGTAACAACATGGCCTGTAAGTAGGCGTAACACGCTCTAAAATCAGTTTCCGAAAGCTCCACTTAAACACAACTTCTTCTCCCTTAATTTGAATAACCATGAGATAACTGGTTAACATTTTTGTGAGAAAGCCTGGGTGAAAAGTAGGGTTAAAGCACAGTTGCTTTAACTAAAAATTAACTATTAGTGAAAGTAAATGAATCTGTACTTATCTCAGTACTCGTAAATATCAATATGGGCGTTGAGTATATTATTTTGTCTCATAAAATGCATTTAAATAAATGAAAACTAATTTTAATGCCTAGGATATCTTGTTATCCCTTGTAAATTTACGCGTCTATAACTAAACGTGTACTCTCACAGATTAATATTTCTAGAACAGTTTGCTGATCTGATAAATACTTACGCTGATCCTCTAAAAGCTTGCTCTCGTCAAACTTAAAATAAAAAGACCTGCAAACGTTTCATGAAGAATATAAAATGCACTCCTGTTTTAAATAGGAAAAGAATATTTTTTCATTTTGCAAAACTGTGATATGAATACTTAAATAATTACAATATTTAAAATAAATTGTTCATGAAAATTATATGCAGCAGTTCTTGTTTTTCATATTATTAGAAAACATATAAAGAAGTTAAGTAATCTTGAAGCATTTATAACTAAATGAAAATGTTGAATTACATAATTTGATAAAATTAAAGGTAAAGTTATCAAAGCATCTAACTTAGGAAACAAACAGTTATATATTTGTGTATAAATTTAGAATTTGAAAATGAATTTAATTTGACCAAAAAACTGTTGCTGACTGTTGCAAACACTGTTGCAAAAAACTGTCCAAGTTGCAAAATTTAAAAAATAAAAGTTAAGTAAAATGAATTTCCCGATATTCCAAAACTAATTAAATTTCATATTAAATTTCACCAGCGTCTGAAAACTGAAAAACAATAGCTTTTACTTCTTTAAAATGAAGGCTTTAATAGAGAACATTTTATCGATTGCATTTTTCTGAAATTTTCTTAGCACAAAAATTGAATTGCGTTTTCTACAATTTCTATAGTTAATGATATTTTACCAATAATTTTAAAATATTCAGTATACAAAAATGAATTTAATCATCCTACATTTTCAAGCTTAGAAATCTAAAACAGATATTAGTAGATACCTGATAATTCTACGGATTTTTTTCTAGACGAAGAATCCCTGAATATTAGAGAAAAGAAACAAAATATGAAGATATCAATTTAATTTCTAATACGCGTATTTGTTAAATATTAATATCTTATGTTGTGCTCTTTTACCGCATTAACTGACATTAAGAATGCAAAAAAAATAACATTCAACATATATAAGTATTCCATTTTTAACAGTACAAGAAAGATAAAATATTAATTAAAATACTAGATGAGAAGTTATGTAATCAAACACATTGCATCCGAAAGAACACGACAGAATTATTTTGTGTAATATTTTTTTTCGATTCTTAAAGGGATTATTTTCTGCATTTATTGTTGAACTAAATTAATTTCTTATTACTAATTAAAGGTCACAATATATAAGTATTATTTAAAATAAGAACTACTGTTTATTGTGATTTCTGTCAGCATTTTCTAGTAGATGCCGCGTGTCACCGTGACTAAAAAATATCTAATTCACTTGCTGTATCAAAGCCACCTTACATCACTTTGCGTTTTGAGATCAATTCCGTATTTTTGAGTCTGAATTTACTTTCATCATAAACCATATATTTTGCATTACGTAATGAAAATAAAGTATTTTAAGAGGAAAATGACTGATTATAATGATCTGATGATTCATATTGCTTTCATTGTTTGGCTAAGCGGTATTTCGCTTAAAGCATACTCTATTAAGAACGTTTACATTATGCTAAATAAGGAAGGGATAAAAATGATAAAAAAGCTGAATAAAATAGTAACAAAAAAAGGTCTGAAAGCTTTCAGATTTTATATTACTCCCAAAGGGGCGTTTTTTAACGTTTTCTGGGTCACATTTATTTATTAAATATCATGTTTTTCGCCCTTTAACCATAAAATTCAGTTCAAGAGCAATATCGCAAAATAATTTTAAAATGAGCATATCTTTAGAATTTTCGATGCACAGTCTCGCGCGCTAGAGATAAAAATATCTTTTTTTCGTAAAGTGTTGCCATTCTGACTTTGAAATAATTGCGTTTGTTAATCAAAAATCCGTTAAAGTTTTACAAAATATGAAAGAGATAATCAAACAAGTTCCGAATTCCAAATTTGGCCTTCCAGATGCCCATATTCGAGTGGAAACGTACGTTATTTAAAATCTGATGGCTCTAGATAACGCCGTTTTATTACAATGCGAGAAACAGACATATATTTATGCAGATTCTTCATTATTTAATTGCTTGAAATATAATACAGCACTGTAGTAATTGAACCAGCGCAAAATGCTAAGACGAAATTAGTAGTCTTTCTGGGCTAACTCCTTTTGGGCTCAAATGCTGAAGAAAGAATAGATCAAGGTTCGCAAATATAGACGCTAGCTATCTAATATGCATTAAAGGGTCGTAATATTAAGAATATTAATTACTGGCTTATTAATGTTTTCAGAATGTTTCAAGTTCGACTACTGAAACTGTAGTCGGTTGCACATTTAAAATTGTCGTGTTTCGCATGCAAAGGCGGCCAGAGAAGGTAGTAATTTTTCGGTAAAAATACGAACATATATAAAAGCATTATTATTTTAATTCTCATCCGAATAGGCGTATGAGAAAAGACTTTAAAACAGATGTATTAGAGCTCATGTTATAAGGTTTTTCTCCCGCCTTCTTCGCATGCCTTCGTGGTATAGTGGTCAGCACGCTCGACGCGTATTCGAAAGGGTCTATGTTTCGAGTCCCGGCGAGGGTATAGCTCATTCTTAACATCTCCTGCTTCAAAATAACCTAATGGCTGTACAATCTATGCAAGTTTAGGTACTATTCCTAAAGTATCCTCGAAGATATCCGAGCTTTGTGAAGCAAATATCTGAGCCAGAAATTTTAAATCTTGGAGTTTCTACAACAGAATCATGGGAGAAAAAAATTTACAAGCTGCTCACATGACATAGAGATAGACGCTTGGTTTGCAGCGCCTCTCTTCCTGAACCAGACGATATTCGCATGAATAAGGAAACATTTCTTCTTTTATTAAATTGTGAGAAATACTGCTTTGTATTTTACGTATGGCCTCCGGAAGCATAAGTATACGTTCAAAATTGTAAACACATCTTTGTTTTTCAAATCATGAAGGGCCGTTGGATAACGAGCAAGTTACATAAGTAACAGTATCAATAATAATGACCTAAAAATGCTCAAAGTAATACTCACATCACATTCATAAAAATGAAATGAAAATGTAGGCAGCTATCAACATAGTAACTCGGAAATTAGATATTACCCATTTTCGTAAAAGTCTCGAAGTTCTGAGTTATTATTTTGACCTGGAAGTATAGAAACTATAAAACTATCTATAAATTTAAAGCTGTAAAAGTAATAGTTATTTTGCTAGCAAACCGTGGATTCTAGTTCTCTCCGCTATCGTAAAATGTAAATAGATGGTGTTAATTTAGTGACTTTTAGCACAAGTTTGAAGATGAACACAACCAGAGAAAAGGGTGGAAAATAACCTTTTATTAAACACAATATAGTTTACTGACGGCACTGGCGTACATGCTTCCAGACACCGACCACTTGCAGTGAGAACTTAGAGGATACGTAATAATAAATTTAAAGGTAAGAGTGGTACAAGATTATACAATTCAATTTAATCTAACAGGTTGACTCAAACAACACCGGCAGCATAATAATTTAGTGGTAAGAATGCGAAGCCGATACCCAAGGTTAACAGTAGGAAGAACTAGCAACGTGCGCTCAGCGTAGCGAAATCATGCTCTGGCTAAACGTTTTGGTACATCAGTCTAAATACTCTCATTCACCCTAGCTAATTCACATCCTGGAGAGGAAACGTGAGGGAACAGGAGATGATAGAAAAGACTAACAAATTAAGATAACTAGAAGTATAAATAAATGAAACCCTACAACTTGTACTCATTTCTAACCTAAGCTTTCAGTTCAAAGGTCTATATTAATATTAATTGACTTGAAGTCATAATATACATCTTAATCCGTTAGTTAAAAGCATAAAATTTAAACAACTGGCAATTGGAGCAACACAAAATAATAAATATAGATTTAACAATTTCCAGATGTCATTATTCTGGTTCATTATATGTTCTTTAATATCATACACAGTTTGATATGTACGCTTGGGTCAATCAATTAATTTGGCTGTTAAGAAAACTTTTATAGAATTTTAAATTGATGGGGATTTTGACATTCTGCAAAAATAAATAAAACGTAATGTAAGAGAATTACTTACCATTTAGTTTTAAGCTGGATTACAGAATTAGAGTTTTCATTCATGTTCCAACATTATTCACAAAATTCCCCTCCTACGTTAAAATCACATTACGTGGTATATGTCATATGCAGATTTAGATGTTAGTATTTGGAAACTTTAAGAAGCTTCGCAACAAAAACCTGCGTCTAAGGCACAGAAAATAAATGCATTCCTTCCAGTGCAACAATAGAAAGAAAATACGACTTCTAGAGATAAGTGAAGAAAATCAAAGTGAAAATAAATTAGTCTGTTGTGCTTGAATGGAAGCGGAAAGAACTTGAGCTAGAGTGAGACACATAGAATTTCTCGTGTATTTTGTCCCCAAAGCTTGCCTTGTGACACTAGTATATATCTTAGCGACCTGCTTCTAAACCTTTAATCGTATAGACAGTTTTATCTAATCCAAACCAACCGCCCTCGAATGAATTATAGTTTCGTGTCCAGCGTATAAAGAAAGAATCTATTGAAAGTCTCTCCAGACTGGCTAAGTTTCAGGAATGGGCAGGGAGACAAAACTACCTTTACAGCCAGAAACTGAACAAAAGCGTTTGGCGACCAACTGATCATTCGATTTTCACGTCAAGATATAAGAGCGCTGTATTTAACTTGCTGAGGAATTGAGAAGGAATTCAAGTGGTTCACTGACTTCAAAGATGCAATTCATTTTTCCTGATCTAGAACAAGATTTAATGGTGAGCACCTGTATTCCAATTCTGTGAGGCATGCGGTTAAATGGTAAGGACTTTATAAGGTAATTTCTCTCTCCTTCCAGCAAGCCTTCGTGATTGCAACGGTTAGCACATTGGACGCGCAATCGAGAGTTCCAGGTTCGAGTTCCGGCTAGAACATTGCTAATGTTTCACGTATCCTGCTTCAAAATAACCTAATGTCTCTACAGTGGTGCCCGAACTAAAAAAGGTGGTGAATGATGATTCTTCACCACCAGGATTTGGCGATTGGGTCCCCAATCCCCCAGACGCCTTTTAAAAGAGGGAGTATATAAGATAATTTTCCCTCCTTCCAGCATGCCTTAGTGGTGTAACGGTTAGCACACTCTGCGCGTATTCGAGAGGTCCAGGTTCGAGTCCTGACGAGGGCAATTCTCATTTTTCATGTATCTTACTTAAAATTCTAATGACTCTACAACTTTATATCATAT
>KK119795.1:394729-414390 GCA_000611955.2 Stegodyphus mimosarum
TGTAATATCTGTGTAACAGTTTCTATTTTATGTAGAGAAGGAAATTTTCCGTTTTCAGTAATAAAAATTTCTTTTAATCTTATCATTAATTTCGGAAGTATTCTCTTTTTGAACACCTCCAGTTTAAATACCTTGAGTTCGCATTTTAATAATTAATATTTTTATCAGTAAGTGGCAATAAATAAGAAATTTCATTTATCACTAATCAAAATTAGATGCTTGATATTGCAATCTTTGAAGAGGAAGGTGTAATACACGTAATTACACATGATTAAATTTACACATGATTAAATTAATCAATATTCCAGACCTGATTATCTTATATAACACCCTAACGATGATTTGTTTCTGAAGTTATCTCATTTGGAAGAAACAAATCGTACGTTTATCTGCTTGAAACTATATCTTATATTTTTTCATGATTTGTTTTATTAAACTTTTCATTAGTTATGTCACAGTTTTCATTAGAATGTCACAGTTTCATTAGTTATGTCACAGTTTCATTAGTTATGTCACAGTTTTTCTTGTTCTCGTTCAAGGTTAATTTTTTTTTAAATAGAAAGGATGTGAAATTGAAACTTACAACTCCACAAATATTTGTACACAGCTATATACACCCACAGAAAGGAAACAGTATATACGTAATTCAGGTACATTACAAATCTCATCAGCAAATGGGAAGTGTCAGGAAATCCATAATAATTCTCTTCTGAGAAAATATTGGCTTCTGAGAAAATATCGCAATTACTCAACATTTCTAGGGAACGGAGATAAGGAGTTGGAGTATTGCTTTGATGAACGTTTCGATTTTCTGATGAAGTCGTGCATTATGCAGAGTGTCCCAAAAGATTATAGACTCAACTATATTACGTGTTTTAGAAAAATGGCAAGGAACACAAACACCAAATAAAAATCGGTTTATTTACATCACATGCGACTTGCATTCCAGTAAATATTCAACTAAATTAGCAATTTGTAGTTTAGGAAAAGTAAAAACATAGAAGAATATGTATCCCAAAAGTTTACAGAATGCTTACAAAATTTCAGTTTACAGTTTACAGAATTCCAAATTACTTAATACGCTAAAATCGGCAAATTACTCCTTATGACGTCGTATACATGTTTCTCAATTGAGAGAACTAAGTTTTGTAATAATTCTGGTTTTCACATTGTACCATGCACCATCAGTGGCTACCTTCTCGCAAACACTCAGAGACATAATACCCCGCAAATTCTCGATGGGGTTAAAATCGGGAGTCATTATTGGCCGCTCAAGAACAGTAACATTTTTAATGTCTAAATAAATTTTTCTAGAATTAGGGCTATTAGTGCATTCTCACGTTGGTACACCGAATTCTGTCCTCCACTGTTTTCTGCAAATGGCATAGGATAGTCTCTTAATGTGTTTGTATATTTATACCAACCTTTCAAAACATTTAGAAAGGTGAATCCCACTTGCATACTGAAACGGAGAGCTCCAGCACTTGCATACCAAAACAGATCCACCTCCAGTATTCCTACTGATATAGCCCCGAGGCTGTTTTCGTAAGTCATGTTAATAACATGAATACCCGTCAGGACCATCTAGATTATATCTTTTCCATCACTGAAAATTACAGAAATCCGTTTGTCATGTGGTTACAGGCTCATTTCAATGTCATTTGTTTATGATGCTTTGAAAGATGTAATGATCGAGTCATTTTTACGTGAATCATATAACCATATACCTTGATTCGCCTCTGAGCAGTGTTTGTGGTATGTTGCTGCATATTTGTGCCCTGGTGTGCTCTTTTCATGTATTTTTAGAAAGCTGTTAGAAAGAATTATTTGCAGTGCATGTATGCAATGAAAATTAAATAATAAATAATGCAATGAAAATTGACATTGCATAACTACATAGATTTGGATACGCACTAAACGATGTGAAGGAAAGAAGATAACCTGTTTATATCGCATTGTTGTTAATATCCGTTATCTTACTCTCATCTGAAGTTGCCTGCCATAATGTTTTACGTCAAATTTTACCGTCTGCTTTGGCTGATATGAAAGCCTTGGAAAAGAAATGAGTATTAATCTACGAAGGAAAGCTGCCTACTCTTTGTATAATCGCCAGAGTTGATCGCCAAATGAAACCCAACAGTGTTGAAAACTCGACCGAAAATCAGAGGTATTCCCACTTGCATACTGGCTTTTGTTCATCGCAATATATGCTTTCGACAGGGTTGTTTTATTCACGTCGTTGAATATTTAGCACGCTTTTGATAAAGAACAGATTCGATCTGAATGCTTTATCACACTACATAAAGTAAAGTTAAACATTATTTAGTGCAACAGTTTGCTTTTCAGAAGGATCAAGAAAAATTAACACTTTAATTTAAATGTGTTAGAAATCAATGGTAATACTCTTTTAACTGCTAATGGTACAATGTATACTGAAATTAGTTTGAGTTTTTTTATGTATGAACTACACTTTGAAAATAACAAATAAAGTATATATGGTGTTTTATGGTTTAATTGGCGGTAAATATACTCCCCGTGCTATCGTATCAATTTTGACCTATGCGATTTCAGCGTGTGTAATACTTATCAAAACCAAAAGGAAGTAACTTTATATTTTCCAAAACTAAATACTTAGATCAGTTACAAAAGCTTTTTGATTTGTTCGAGCTCTAAAATAATCATAACATACTTATCACCCACATTCACGATTACACATTCAGGAGCACTTCTGCCTTGTGAATATGATCCAGCAATCAGCAGATTGAAATCCTTGATATCACATCATATCCCGAACTAGTTATAAATTCCATTTTTCATACGATCTCTTAGATAAACTCATATTTTTGTTACCAGCATATATTTTACAGGACAAATGTCTGTTAAAGAGTCACTTTTTGTGCCCCATAATTGTCTACAGCAACTCTTACCGGCTTTTAACTGCTGCTTACACCATTCGATGGATGAGACATCTACTTCCGCAAAGCATTTGATATAAAGGTGTATTTTCGTATATTTTATTACGAGTCAAAATGTCTTTTTTCTTAATATCATGTACAAAGCAGGATCATCCTCTGAGTTACCGTATCTAGCAGAATTTATGTGACACAGGGCATAGGAAATGTTTTATGCCATATAATTGCTGTAACTGCATAAACTATACTCAAGAATGTTACCTGAGGCTGTATGCAAGGATCACATTTTTATTAAGCACCTCTGTAAAGAAACAAATATAAATGTAATTTTGCTACCTTTAGCTTGCCTCTGTAAAATGTCTTACTACTGTGTGGTGTGAGCTTAACATTTTTCTAATCTTTATTTCTACGCCAAAAATTATACTTAACGATTTCAAAGTGGCCACTGTAACGCAGTGGTGCCTAGGAAAGTAAGCGTGACTGCTCCTATTGATTCATTTTTTCCATCAGACATTTAATCCTACTTGAAATTCTTTAAATAATTTCTGAATATTTTCCTAAACCTAGGCTCATTCACAGCTAAATTCGCTCTTTTATTCAGTGAAAAATATGTCCATGTTTTCTTTTTAAGTGAAACAAAAATTATCTTCGGAATTCTTTCGTTTAGAACAAGAAAGTCTTGAGACAATTTGCTGTTTAACTTGAACTGGGCTCAATGAAAAGTTTTCAAAAACGAGGATACCTGCATAATTTATTCTTATATGAGGACTTCAAAACGCACTATGTTAACGAACAAATAACTAGTTATAATGTTTCAGCAAAGTTAAAAACGAGTAACTAAAATGTACATTGATAAAAAAGTCCTTTTGTTTCTTGTATGCTTTGATGAATCTTTGAAGTTTGAAGCATTTCAAGAAATTTATTCATTTCAAAATTATGTGTCTGCTAAGTCTGCTTCCTTGCTTAAATTGGTAATGAATGTTCTAATATTTGTTATTGTATTCACATTTGTAATTTAGTTACACAGTCCAGTCACATTAATGTGACCATCTGTCAAAAGCCAGAATAACCACCTTTCGCAGAGCGGACTGCTGCGAGACGTGCAGGAAGAGAGTCAAATAGGTCCCTGAAGGTGTTCTCTGGGATGTTGAGCCATGCCGACTCTAATGCCGTGGCCAGCTGCGCTAGATTACGCGGTTGAGGATCGATGGCGCGAACAACTCGATCGAGATGGTCCCACAGATGCACGATTGGGTTTAAGTCAGGTGAGTTTGCTGGCCAGGGGAGGACGGTAAACTCATCCTGGTGCTCTTCGAACCACGCACGTACACTGGCAGCTGTATGGCACCTCGCATTGTCCTGCTGGAAGATGCCATCATCCTGAGGAAAAACAATGCGCATGTAGGGGTGAACATGGTCCGCAAGGACAGATGCGTACTTGTATTGATCCATTGTGCCTTCCACAATGATCAGTGAACCTAGAGAATGCCAGGAAAACATTCCCCAGACCATAATGCTCCCGCCTCCAGCTTGGACCGTTCCGGCAATGGTTGCAGGGTGGTTCCTTTCAGAGGTTTCACGCCTTATACGCCAACGTCCATCTGTCCGATGGAGCATAAAACGCGATTCATCCGAAAACGCAACCTGTCGCCACTCAGTGGACGTCCAGCTGCTGTACTGGCGTGCAAATTCTAGCCTTCGCCGTCGATGAACAGCAGTCAGCATAGGTGCACGAACCAGGCGTCTGCTTCGGAGGCCCAGACGCAGCAATGTTCGCTGAATAGTACTTTGGGAGACACTTTTGGTAGCCCCTTGGTTCATTTTGGTGGTCAGTTGCTCAACGGTAGCCCGTCTATCTGCCCGAACGCATCTCCGTAACCGTCGTTCGCCTCTGTCATCTATGGCCCGTGGTGCACCACATTTGCCACGTCGCTGATTTTGGACAGTCCCATTTTGCCATGCACGGTACACTTTTACCACGGCGGCACGCGAACAGTTCACAAACTCAGCCGTTTCGGAAATGCTTCCACCCTTGGCCCGAAAGCCAATGATCATGCCCTTTTGGAAGTCGGATAAATCGCTTCGTTTCTGCATTACGCCAACGATTGAAATGTTTTCCGAAGCCCTCACACACCCTTTATATACGCTCAACTGCACTGTGCTGCCACCTGCCTTCTGTGATTGGTTATTTAACTCTGACATGGAAAGTACGTGGTGGTCACATTAATGTGACTGGACTGTGTATTTGAAAAGATTGTTTATTAACGAATATCGCCACTCCAACTCCAACGAACAGTTTAATTTCATATCTCAAATATCAAGCAACTATTTCCATTTAATAACTTATAAAATCCATGTCTTAGTTTAAATATTCTTTTTCAGCTTAAATTCCCAGCGTACCTTTTGTTACGTACCATAGGCGTTACCTTTCTCAACTGAGACGGCTATTGAAGCTTCAAAATGCAGAATAAGGATATTTTAATAAAGGGAGTAGCGTTATTTGAAAAGTATATAAGTAAGCTCATTAAATGCTTAATAATTTCCCTAATCTAGAAGTCAGTGGATTAATGACATACCCATCAGTTTACATTTTAAATCTACTTATTCAGAGTCTCAAGTTTATTAAAATATGAATTCATACACATTATTTACGTATCTCTATAATCATGAATCGATAATCAAGAAATATTTCAATCAGTAAGGAAAATTAATAAGCAAAAATAATCTTTTGCTTATACTTTAATTACCTACAATTTAATTTTTTTCTTCCCATAGATTTTTTAATTCTTTCGATTATGATTTCTATAGTTACGACTGGATACAGTAAGGTTTACTGTGTAAAAAACAAATCTCACACCTATCTAAACTGCGACAAACATTTAAACTTGCAAAGTAGAACGAAAGATAAGTAATGCTTTAAATGTTTGCCAACTTAATTATTTATTGTACCACAGAAAATTAATAAAACACCAAACAGTAAATAAAAATCGAAAAATAACTTTGCATAAGAATTAAATTGAAACCCTTTTACAATCATGTTATTAGAAAAAAATTTAATACTTCAGAATATTCAATATTTGTCTCAACTACTTAAAAAACATTACATCATAATTGTGTGAGTAAAATAACCAAGTTTATACTATATGCGTATAAAATTTCGCAACATAAAGCTTTGAGCTAAAGATCAGTAAATATTTTTGCATTAGATTGTTCTAAACGCGGAGAGAAAATTTTTGAATAGGATAATATTAACAACATTTAAAAATAATATGCATGATTTTCAGCAATACATAATTTCTAAATTTGGAATCTGAATCCAAATGAAATAAATGAACCTGGATCAAGTATTTTATATTGATGATAGTCTTATCCCTTTCTTAATTAGAATAAGTCTCCTGCAAACGTCATCAGATATATCAATTAATATAAAGGCTCCCCCCCAAAAAAAAGTTCAAAAGGACATTAATGATATTCAGTGTTATTCACACTAATTTCAACTGTCGATAAAAATTAGCTGAATAACTTTTGAACGGTATTTACGGATTAAAGAATTCTACATTTTTGAACAATCTAACAGGATGAGGATTTTAATTGGTAACTGATGCTCTTACGTTTGATGCTAAACAAATGTGAGTTCAGAGAGAAAGCTGCAAGTGCTACCTAGTGATTTTCATACAATTATCTAAGACTGTAGAGACATTAGGCTATTTCGAAGCAGGAGATGTGGAAAATGAGCAATGCCCTGGCCGGGACTCTAACCACGGACCTCCCGAATATGCCCGAGCCTGCTGATCACTACACTGCGAAGGAGTGCTAAGAAGGCGGGAAAACATCTTATATACCCCCTTTTAAAGTACAACTGGGGATTAGGGGACCCAATCGCCAAATCCTGGTCGTGAAGAATCATCATCCACCAATATGTTTTAGTTTGGGCGCCAGTGCTGTGACATTAGTTAATTTTTGAAAGGTGGAGAGATGAAAAATGAGCAATGCCCTCGCCGGGACTCGAACCACTGACCTCTCGAATACGTGCCGAGCGTGCTGACAACTACACTACAAAAGCATGCTACAAAGGAGTGAGAAATACCTTATAAAACTAAAACATTTAGTTAAAATGTGTTGTATGAGCTGTAGAACTCTTAACTGATTTTAAAAGAATGGATGAATTCACGATTTACATTTTTTCAATTTTATAGGATTTCTTTATTAATTCGTTACTTAGAAGGTGAAGAAAGGTTTTATTCTTAGGTACAAGTCCAAATCCAGCATCTTGTAACTTTTTATCGCTAAACATTTCTCTGATTCTCGAATTAAAATTTTTAATCCTTTATAACTACATAAGAATTATGTCGTATACTAATTATCGGGGGCGAATTATGCGGTTTGATTATTATCCTTGCCACGCACGAACATTCAACGCTATGAGCAACAGTATGTAGAAAGTAAACACGTACGATTCCGACTATGTTCTAAAAACCAATGAATTTCTTCGTCAGGTTTTGTTTCAATGATTACCTCGCACAATTCGTTCTGCATGAACATAATCTAAGGCACCATCTGACAATTTACATTAGTCCCGGGACAACAATGACTTCTGTTAAAAATCTATTGGTCTTCGTTAACCAAAAGGGGATTCGAATACAGTTATAAAATAGTACTTAAAAATAAGCAGTCAAATTCAAAAAATACTTAAAAAAATAAAATTACGGATTTTTTATGAAATAAATATATGCAAGAGAACTGATAGTTCGTATTACCTGAGTTTTCAGTACGTAATCTACACTAGTGAAATAAATTAAGAGCATTTGCATATTTTATCGAATTGTATGAAAAGAACTAAGCTGATGGAAAAACCACTGCTTCAAGATAAAAATGCAAATCTTGTACGGCAAATACATAAGTGTACACGTGTGTGCAGGCGGAGCGAGCAGGAAACAGGCTTTATAAGCGGGTGGAGGAAAAGATGAGTTGCGTTCGCTAGCACACGTTGGCAAGTATCTTGGTGTTATCTTGCAGCAATCGGCTAAATTCACATCGGAACAGTAAAAATGAGTAACCACCAACGTTTAGATGATGAAATGAGGTGGCTAACTGTGGGGAGGCTAGAGGCAGGCTAGTCGTAAGTCTAGATATGCAGAGAGTTTAACCCAGCCTCGTGTGTAACCTACGGAAACAGTTCCAGGATACTGGATCCAACGAGAGAAAGCCTGGGCAAGGTCGTCCAAGAGCCATGACGGCCAGAAAAGATCACTATTTGTCCATTTTAGCGAGGCGTAACAGAGAGCTACAGCTTCTCAGCGCTTTCGGGACCTGTATGCAGCCACAGGGACCCATGTAACAAGGGTGACTGTTTCCAAAAGACTGAATGAGAGAGGTTTGTTTGCTAGAAGACCGTCTGTTTGCGTCTACGGACAGGAGAGCACAATTAGCATGGTGCAGGCAGCATAGTACGGAGCAATGGGCGACCGTTCTGGTCACCGACGAGTCCCGTTTTAGCCTAAACACCGATTCTCTCCGTACTTTCTTATGGAGAGAGTCAGGGACCCAATACCTACCCTCCAATGTCCGCGGAATCAACAATTATGGCAGTGCCGGTGAAATGGTCTGGGCAGGCATCATGTTGGATGGCCGCACACCTCTCCACGTCTTTTACAGAGGCTCTGTGATATATAGATATAGAGGATGATTATATAGATAGAGAGGTCTGAGATATAGGGATGAGGTCTTGGAGCCCTATGTTGGCCTTTTTCGGGATGCAGTGGGCCCCGAGTTCATTTTACAGGACGATAACGCGAGGCCACATGGAGCTCTTCTGGTCGACGGATTTCTCGAGAGTGAGGATATTCGCCGAATGAATTGGTCAGTCAGATCTCCTGACCTCAACCCTATAGAGCGTGTCTGGGGCGCTCTGGGGAGGGCAGTTGCTACTCTCAACCCCCCTCCGAGAAACATTCAGGAACTGAAAACAGCGTTGCTGAATGAGTGGGACCAATTGCCCCAGGCACTGATAAACTGCCTTAGTTCCAGTATGACATCCCGCTGCGAGGTCTGTATGGCCTTAGGAGGGAATCATACCCCCTATTAACCCATTATTTTTGTGTCTTCTGCAACCGCTGTTTCAGACCTTCTGACTACCATGAGAGTTACACATGAACATGTGCGTCTATTATAACTGCTGAATGCTTATTTTATTTGTATTATATCAACCTATGTTCTCACCATATTTTATTAAAATCTGCCCAGTAGTTCTGGAGATAGTAGATCAAATATGAAAATTCTCTTAATTTATTTCACCAGTGTAATTTCGCGACATTAAAGTTGACAATCGAAAGTACACTGTATCTGTATTTTGTATGCCATCCAAATTATATAAATTAGTGTAAAAATAAAGACGACTTAATGTAAACTGTATTTAGTTCTGCTCACAGCTGCCAGCATCTTTATTTAATACTCATTTAAATGACCATTTTAAACCCTATTTAATACACTACTTCATTTTTCAGCAACACATCACAAGCGCTTGGTGGTATATTGCTGCATTCTGAAAATATTTGTTAAAAAATTCAATTAACTACAAGTTAATAATTATTCTTAACATATATAATTAAAAGGATAATTCTGCATGAACAATTATTTTGCTGCTATTCCTTTTTAGAAGGATGATCTTTATTCTAGCGAATTTCGCTGAAAGATTAAACTCAATGCAAATGGACAGACTTTTACAAAATCCTTTAAAGCTTAACTAGCTTTCAAAATACAACTCTTTAACCTCGGGATATACCAAGTAACCCATATGTTCGTTAACACTTGAAAATTCAATAATTTATGGAATTATATAGATAGAGAGGTAAAAATTGACACACATGCTTGAAATGACACGGGGTTTTATTAAAGGGGAGAAAAAGCAAAAATATAAAAAAGACCGATACATGGCGCTAGGCAGCCAAATTGAAAGTGACGTTGCATGAGAATCTGGTATAAAATGAGCTGTATTGTGAAAGATAATTAGCTCCTTCATTACTTTGTCTCTTTTCTATGATCACCTCCGTGTGTTGTCACGGTGTGATGTGAATTTATCACATCATTTGTGATCGAACCCTTTTTCTTTCGAGGGAATGCGTGATTCTGCTATTCAGACTGTCAATGTGACGAGTGCGACGTACGCTGTTATGTTACAGAATCGCATCATCGCTAGTCTGACTGGTAAACATCTGCTGTAAGTTATGAGTTTTATGCAGGATGGCTCTACAGCCATATTGCTATACGTGTGAAAGATCTCTTGCACGCATCGTCTGCTGAGGATCGCGTGCTGAGCAGCCACTTCCGTCAAGGTTGGCTTCTCAGGTCCCCAGATGTCAATCCGTAAGCTTATTGGTTGTGGGGTTACCTGAAATCGTAAGTCTATCGCGATCTTCCGACTTCATTAGGGATGCTGACACGTAAGACCTGGCAGTTTCTCACTATATCGACAGATATGTAGTACAGTGCTGTTCACAACATTGTCCCGCGACCATAAGTATTGTTCATGAATGACGGCCGATATGTTGATCATTTGTTATAAAGAGCACAGTCTTTGCCAAAAATCAATTGTTATGCTAATTATTGCATTTGTGATCATATAAAGCATCATCTATGGGCCGTTTTAAATACTTTTTTTTTTACTTTCAATAAAACCCCATGACATTTCAAGCGTATGTGTGTCAGTTTTTACCTATCTGCATACATTATTCAGTGAATTATTAACATTTCAAATTTAACGGACTTACGGGTCACCCGGTATTTTAGAAAATATATACCAAATATGGTATTTTAGGAAATATATATACAAAATACGGTATTTTAGAAAATATATACGAATATACGAAATGTATGTTAGTTAGCGTACTACCTTTCACTAAGATATATTCAAACATTAATTTCTTCAGTTTTCCATTAATTATCGTTTAACAGGGAGAAAGCATAGGGCTTATACAAATTAACCCTGGAAACTCTTACTTGAGTTATACAACTTAAGATATTTTCGACCGATAAAACCAATAGAGAATTTCAGATACCGTAATCCAAAGTAAGTTCCAATTTGTAGAGCTTTTAAGAATTTCTTCAGCATTGTGAGTTAAGCTTTCTAAAAAATGAATCTTACTTACACATATAAATTTGTAATTTCTGATGTAAAAGATACATCCTAGAAATCGGAATTTGGAAACTTAACATTTATAGTTCATACATTGAAAACGTAACATACATACATAGCATCTTTACATTACTTGTATACACCCTTAAAAATGTCTCTAATTTTGAAAGTTCGAATCAGATTATTTATAAGAAAACACATATATTTGATATTTTCGCCTATTCTTTCAATTCTCACATTCGTTACTTAGTAGTATAATTCTTCTGAATAAACAGTACGACATAAATACATTAATGCATGCACTTTTAAAGATAATTAGCGGGATGAAATGACATTAGTTTCCCAACCAGTGAAATAGCAGCTAAAAAAATTCTAAGCTCCATTTATTGCGAACAAAATGACAACTTTTTTGACACTTTTCAGCTTATTTTTATATAAAAAACGCAGTTTACGTTTCTATACAGATTTGCTTTTTTTAATTTTTGTCTTACGCTTTATTTTTATCATTAATTTTTTTAAGAGTTAATTTCGGGTAATTACTAGTTTTGTATCCTAAGGTGCAATTTTCTTGAATCTGCATGCATTTCTTTTTAAAAGCTTATCCGAATTTTTCTTAAAAAAAATTAAATTTTTAACTCTTTTTTTATGTCTTGTTACTATAAGAACTTCATAAATTCGTCTTACTGAAAAGCGTGAAATAGAGTAAATTAAAAGCAGATGGTGGGAGGTGGCTGTGTAAGTTTTTTTTATACTCAAAATTATAATTGTCTCAAATAACTAACTTAGTAAACAAGGTTTTTCAAAACAAACTTGTTCAAAAAAATGTAAATCTTAGCAAAAATAGTTAAAGTTCAAATGCTTGCATATGTCCAGGTATTCATTTTAATATTGGGTATTAAAGACGCATTTAAGCGGCCAATCGCTCATGCATAGCAAAGATAACAGCAGTGTCAAAAGAAAACAGTGGAAAAGAACGGTAGCAAACAGAGAAGAACAGTGGAAAAGAACGGTAGCAAACAGAGAAGAACAGTGGCAAAAGAAACTAGATTTAGTAGTACCTTGATCGAAGGCGTGTATCTGATCTTAGCATTATGAGATAATATCATTAAATCTTCCCTAGATATATCGGACTATTAAAATAACAGTGTGAATATTTTTACAGTATTTGAGTAGCCTAATCGTGATAGTGCTTAGAGACTCTGACTGCAGTACAGAAGGGCTCGTGTTCGAATCTCGGAGAAAGCATGGATGTTTGTAAATTAAAGTGCCTGCGCGGCATGGGGTAACTCTAAATATGCGGCGAGCTAAATGTCCTCCCAAGAGGTTGGTGGGAGGCTTTCGGACTCGTCTCTCGTAAAACTCTCCTTCAAAATTGGCGGGGACGGAATTGAACAAAATCGTACTGTCACTTTTATGGTTCCCAAAGGTATTGCCAACGCCAGGCGCAATCTCGCCTCTATACCCTCATGAATTTTGTGGGCTTGATCTGACATCAGACAAGCGAGATCAGTCACAACTACAAGAGTGTTTGATTCATGCAAAACGCATAGCAGTGCAATGCTCGATAATTGTATCATCCTCTATCTGTGCTTTTTATCGGAAGTCTTAATTCATTAGCATGTAATCAGTCAAAAATTTCATTTTGTTTTAAACTCGAAAATACGAGTTATTACTTTTTTTTTTGTTTGAAACCAACCTAATAAAAATTTGTGAATATACATCGGAATAGAGAGTTTGCAAAAAGTTTTTTCTGTAACATTTTGATCTCATTCAATGATATTCTGGTTATAAAAAATGGTGACTCAAACAATGTTTGGACAGCAGTTTATACAAGATATAGGAACAGAGTTTGGTGAATGATCCGAAAAACAAGAGATTATTAAATAACCAGGGAAAAACAAAACATTTTATTCTTTCGAAGAAATGTCTCTGGGGTTTCACCGTTTTATTTCACAGTTCAATGGGAGGAACCTTGTACATCGATAAGCGAATAATCGCTTCAGTGGGTGAGCAGAGATGTAAGACTCAAGAAGTGTTAATTGCCCTTTATTTATCAAAATAAGGATAAATACAGTCGGCCCCTATCTCAGAACGTACAACAAATCCTCCAGTTGGGCTTGAACTTAAATTAATAAGAATTAAAACTTAACCTAATGCTTAACTAAAAGATATAGTCGAAGCTATCTGGATTTTAAGTAGACCCCTAAATCTCAATTAAGTAGGCGAAGCTATCAAGGGCCCGAAGCATGGCCGAGCGTTCTAATAGCTTAGAGAGAGACGTAGCCCAAAGGCAAAGCGCGCTAGTCAGAAACACTGGTTCTCTAACGAAGTCAGTGAAACATCGACTTAAATACTACTCTTATTCATTTGCATTAAACGCGTTTCTGAAAATATATTCTGGTAGAAAGTTGCAAGCTGAAGCTAGAACAGATAGGAAAGGTGCATAAACTTAAAATAACTGTTATAAATTTAGGATAAACCTTACATGTCTATTATTTGGGATGCACTTTAAGAAATTACTGTTTCTGCTGTTTGATAGCGACTATTCCTGAAAAACACTAGAAAAGTTTTTTTTTCGGTATTGTATGAATAAGCAATTAAGTTGGCTTCCCATAGATTTGGATGTCCAGAAGTTCTGAAATCCTTCTTTGAGAAGTACTTTCAGATGTACAAGCGAACTGTACACTGCTGAAGCAAGATCTGCTGAGTATAGTTGTTGATCGAGAACTACAACTACTCTACTGGCCATACACTTTTGCGACAAAGCCGGAATGTGCCCAAAAATTAAAAGAATGAACAAGAGCCTATAAAAAAATTTGCCAAAATATCCTTATACATATTAACATGTAATTTTGTTATTTTTTAGGAAATGTGTTAATTTTTTTCATTGTTTTTATTATTACAAGAAGCCGTTGACCTAGTTGTTCGAGAAGCATCTTTAGTGAAATTCCATCCATTCTGATGATACTTAAGCCGTTCATAGACACACGTTTAAGGCATAGTTCATTACCTCAGTTTCCTTCAGCATTTCATAACTTTCGTTCACAGACTTATTAAGTTTGAAACACAACTTTAAATTCGTCCTGCGCTCCATTTCACAGCCACTGCTATATATTCTGTAAGTTTTCTGCTGACGTATTAGACAGACTAGAATGTCCTATTAGCATATTCACAGAACAAAAAAAATTGCTTATTCAAAAAGCTTTAAACGCATGATTGTTAAAATTAAAACATTTGTTAACCTTCACTTTGATGTTATTGAATGTTAGGGACTTTTTATTCAGTGCTACACAGTTGATGTATATTCTTAAAAATTGAAATCTCAAGAAAATAGATTTTGCATCCTTTGATATAAAAGCTATGTCCTATTTACTTATATTTACTCAGTATTCAATCTAAAGTTACGGATCGGCGAGTTTTCTCGTCATTAATATTTTTAGCAGTGCAAAGGTCATACTCCGGATGCTTCAGCTAGGGTTGCTGATCTATATAAGTACATCGTGGTAAGAATGCGTGTTACCAGTCATTGGTAAAGCTTTGTGTTGGCCATTCTGCAAAGCCTAAGCTACTTAATTTCGAATTTCATCATAAACTTCTGAGATGAAGCAAAAGTAGGTTGCTACTCTCAATATATGTGCCTTTTGAATTTGTCGCCATCCCCCGAATTAAAATATTTTTACCTTTCACGCGGCAGTGATTTGCCACCCAAGAAAGCTTAAGATATTTAATTTTTCTTTCAATTTTTTTTTCCAAAATTAATTAATAAACTAAGGAATTTAACACTAGAATGCCCGACGGAGTCCTTTCGACACTGCACGTTAAATAAACACCCCATAGCTTTCCTACGTTTTCATTTTAGTTGATTTCCTTCCGTGAATTTTAATGAATTAGTGTTCTTATGACTTGTAAAACCATAAATATTTAACTTAATTTTTAAAATATTTATGGGCCTTTAAAGTAACAAACACTGATTTATTTCAATTATTACTCAGGAAGTAGCAGAACTCTTGAAATTACACTGACGTGATTCATTAAAATCACCTCTATATATACAGAAACCTGTCCGCTGGTAGGGGCGTATATGATACAAATCTACACTTTTGGTCCGATTTGATGAAATGTTGCTAGCTTCGCCTTCAAAACAAGATGACAATCGCTGTCTATATAAGATTTCAAATAACCACCCTACAGGATCCGCAGTCAAGGCGTTTATATTTGGATGTTCAGTCCCCATAACCCACTTAGGCTCATATTCCGTTGTTGCGTTTGCAGTTTCATTGGTAATCGAGCATGCTAATCAAGTGATTTATAATAGTTTTAATGCAAAAATTAATGTTGAAATTTTTACGCAAATCGAATTTAGAAATAATGTCACCCTTCTTACGTTTACATCACCCCTGTTTCACTTTATCAGTTCAATAGATTTATTTCAGTTATTATTACCTGTTGCCCGTAAACTGGTTTTATTAAAAGTAATATGTATATACGTAAAGAACAGCGACTGCTTATTTCGCTGTCGGTGTGTGTGTGATTCATAGAAACTTAAAGTTATATAAAGATCTTGAAGTTTTGCGCACTTGATCTCTATACGAAAATGTCTCTAACTAAATACGATCTCGATAACCCACCCAACAGGTTCACAGTCAGGGCATACATACTATCCGGCATTGAAAATGAAGCACCAAGAAGGAGTTGCCACAAAGCGATGAAACTAGGCAAACATAGAGAGATAGAAATGAACGATAAGTGAGCATTATTTCGAAATTATATGCATAATACAGAGCGAGAACAGCATCGTCTCAGTAGGTTGCAAGGCCACCTTGGACGAAGATTCACGAAGCAACATGTCTAGGTACAGAGTCATTGAGACTAATGATGCTGTCCTGAGAAATGGCTCTAAATCCTGTGCGTACCATTTGCTACAGTTCGTCTTCTGAACGCGTCAGTGGCAGGGTCTGGGAATAGCGTCTAATCTCATCCAATCGTACGCAATTTCTCCCCAAACCATGGTGTCGCGTTGTCACGTGGTGGGGCGTTACACAACTACTTCTGGATTGAACCTGTCTCCACATCAACGACATGCTCGTATGCGGCAACTTTCATTGGAGAAACAGAAGCGTGACTCATCTGACAACACGACCCTGTGCTATTCCGTCGTACAGGTCGCTCGAGACCGGCCCCATTGCAGATAATGAGGTCAATTGGAAGTCTTCTTAACGGACGCCACGATGTGTGTAGGCTACTCGCCACCAATCAACGGCAAATAGTTCTGGTCGATATGAGAACATCCAGGATGTTTTGTTCATGCTCCAGACCAACCTGCTTTTCGATGACCATGCCCCTCGTAAAATCATATATCTGCTAGAACTGCCTCCGTTTATGACGGCCTGCTATTCTTCTGCTCTTCTGTCCAGCTCACGTTCCAAAGCAATGGAGTCCGTTCCAACGCATGGAGAAACTTTAAAGCATAATTTTTTTTTCTGTCAGTTTTTCATGTATATTTAGAAAATTGTGGAGAAAATGGATGGTGAGTTTCCTAAACTTCATTTCCGGAGAAAGAGGTAATTCATAACAAAGCAATGACCAATTGTTAAGCTGTTATACAATTTCATTCGAGGTTCGTTAAATTTTGCACAAGTCACAAAATTCTACAAAAACACCGTCTACCTGGGATTTCGAATAATTTATTCCCATTCAATTAAATAATACCTCTTCGCTCTTTCGAAGTCTATGCAACCCGATTACTTCAACCAGGGTGGCGTCCTCTGTAATATAACGCGGTAGGACAGTGTGTCCTGTGTTTTTAGCTTTGCAGGGATGGAAGAGTAAGGGGGAAAGTGACTGAGAGGGAAGTGGTGGTGGTGGTGAAGCCGGGTGAAACGCTATGGTGAGACGCTTTGAGGCGGCAACTGGAAAAGCCAATAAGCCCCGTCACTTTCTGTGTTTAGGCTTTGCATTTGGTATTAAGAATAAGGCTTTGAGTGTTTTAAAAACAATACTCAGCGCCAGGGAGTAGAATGGGTGCTTCAGCTGTTTTTGCGTGTTCATAAAATACTTGCAAATTTTAAATAAAATCTTTTTCGCAGTTTAAAATAAAAGTTAGAAATTATTTACTTATATTAACACAGTTTTTATACTTACAGGAAAAGATATGAGTAAATAAAACCATACAGAAATGCTGCAGTAACTGTGAGTTCAAATAAATGATTGCCTGCAGATCGTGTTGAATAACAATTTCTTTCCCATTTATTTCCTTAATGAACAACTGCCGAGTACTGGACATTAATTAAACAGTTTTAAGCAAAATTCAAGACCATAGTGTCTAACAAAAATTGATTTTTTTGACAAAAGAATAAATTCTGCATATTTGTTAAAAATGTATTCGTATTAACAAAAATTATTTACAAAGAAATGTATATGTTTCTATTAAAATGTTAAATTCTGAAATTTCCAAGATTGTTTTCATTTATTTGTAGCAGAAATGGGAGTACAGCAGTAGAGACGTTTAGATTTATTTTTTATTAGGTGAAGTAACGTACTTTGCTTGAGTTTTATGCAGAATGAAGAAGTTTCAGTTATGGGCGTGGGGGTAGGATTTTCGAAATGTAAAGTAGACAGTGATTTCCCTTCTATTTTGGTTAAGGGTAAATTGTGCAAAAATATCAAGTTCGAATAAAACTCTAGAATAGTTTAGAACTAACATGGCACCATGTAACGAATTCGTAAAAACTCGTATTTGCTTTGTTATCAGTTATGCCTTTTTTCGGTAATGAGCTTTTGTAAACTCAAAATCTGTTATGCATCCGGAGTATGACCTTTGCACTGCTAAAAATATTAATGACGAGAAAACTCGCCGATCCGTAACTTTAGATTGAATACTGAGTAAATATAAATAAATAGGACAATATATCAAAGGATGCAAAATCTATTTTCTTGAGATTTCAATTTTTAAGAATATACATCAACTGTGTAGCACTGAACAAAAAGTCCCTAACATTCAATAACATCAAAGTGAAGGTTAACAAATGTTTTAATTTTAACAATCATGCGTTTAAAGCTTTTTGAATAAGCAATTTTTTGTGTTCTGTGAATATGCTAATAGGACATTCTAGTCTGTCTAATACGTCAGCAGAAAACTTACAGAATATATAGCAGTGGCTGTGAAATGGAGCGCAGGACGAATTTAAAGTTGTGTTTCAAGCTTAATAAGTCTGTGAACGAAAGTTATGAAATGCTGAAGGAAACTGAGGTAATGAACTATGCCTTAAACGTGTGTCTATGTCGTTTCTTCACCGTTTTCAAAATATTCTTGAAAAACTGATAATTCTGCTTCAAATTCTGTTTTAAATGGTCTACTCTGTTTCGAAAAACTCTACATTGTTCTAAAAAGTAAACGAACATGGTACCATCTTGAGGTTTTGGTGAGAAGTGATAGCAGGAACGCAACAACAGCGACGAGAACCTAAGATGCGTGATGCGATTTCAAACTTGAAACTGTATAGAATTATAAAGCAGAAGACTAATTGTGAAGAATTGTGAAGAACTCTGTAGAATTTAATCTTTCCGGTTAATTTAGCTATTTAGTAAGAACTAATGCTTGCTTTGTTATCGGTTCTGTCTTTTTTTTTTCTTTTCTTTTTTTTCTTTTTTTTTTTTTTTCTTTGGAAACGAGCTTTTAGAAAACCGCCATCCATTTTAACAGTTACCTTCCCTGTTTTCGAAATATTCAGGAAAACCTGTTAGAAAGCGAACTTAAATTCTGCTTTGAAATTTCTCAACTGTTCTGGAAAGTAATATACTTTTCAAGAGATTAAACGGACACGGGGCCATTTAAGGGGACACGGGACGTTTAAATGAAAAATTCTTACTTTTTGTTCAAACTTTAAAATATTTTTCAGTTATGTGTATTGTGCATGTATTTACCTAAATATACAATTTTATAATGATAGAGGTAGAATTTTTTTAAAAATAAAATAATTTAAAATAATTTTATGTATTTTTACGTTTTTATACTTATATTCATATAGTCCCTTGCGCATAAAAATTAATCAGAAACCTACAATAATTTTCCTAATAAATCTATATCAAATGATAAACAAAATTGGGCATGCATTTTAAAATAGGATGGAACATCATTGAAAAATAAATTATTTATTAAATTTTTCACAATTTTTTGAGTTTTTATGGGTCGTTATTTTACGAAAAGCCTAACAATTCCTAGAAAAGTTCATCAATAGTAAAATGGATGCACAGTTCTCTTATGAATAGTATTGGAATGATGTAAATCAAGTATGAAAATAATTCGATAACAATTAAAACGCAAGAGATAATTTTAGTACTCAAAATTTTCAAAAATCTGAAATCCGTGAAAACACAATATAAAGATTTACTTTTACTTACACACCTGAAAATGACTTATAAATGCTTCTGCATTCTATTATATTACTACTTCATTTATTAGTTCTTTCTCAGCTCAATTTTGTTCATTTGGTTTAAACAGAATAAATTTTATATGCTATGCTCTGTAGACAAGCATAACACACGGTACATCACGTAGACTTGTATTTACTTGCTAACCTACTTTTACCTATATTTCAAATATTATTGTCTAAAAATTT
>KK119795.1:417699-453649 GCA_000611955.2 Stegodyphus mimosarum
TTAAACGCATAAATGCCCATGCCGAAAACGAAATTTCCTTATAAAATGCTTAATTTTCATCGCAACTTAAAAATTCTTTTTTGTAAACATCACTTACGTTATTCTTTATTTTTAGAAACAAAAAATGAAATTTCGAATTTTTGAAGGAAATTAACGAATTTGAACGTCCCTTGTCCCCTTAACGGTTTTAGTAGCAGGTGATAGCTGGAGCTCAACAACATGACATGAACGTAAGATGGTTGTCGTGAGCTCAACGTTTTAATATATTCGCACTGAGTGCCGAACTCGTGGTGTGGGTTTTCAAAATCTTACCTAAATCTTAACCAGACAGTAACCTTCTTTTTGTTTTAAAAACCAAGTGTGCAAATTTCATCAAGATCTTTATATAACTGTTGATTTCTATGAATTGCACACACCCAGGAGTAAACAAGCGGACACTTTTGTTTATATACGTAAATATAATTTTAAGGAATCCAGCTAGTTTAATTTCACGAGCGCAGCTTGTAATTATTAATAAATGAAATACGTCTACGTTTATTTCTTTTCAATCACTTAAGTTTTTTAATTAATAACTGACTAAATTTGAAAGAAAATTAAATATTTTACGCTTTCCTGAATCACAACACATTGCCGCCTGAAAGACGAAAATATTTGAATTCTGGAAATGGAAACACATATATCTTAAATCTCTCTGTTTGTTTATTAATTTTGAAAGACAAAAATATTCCATTTTTCCTGACCACACGCTCCTCTCCTATCGCCAAATAACTAAATTTGAAACATAGTGATCTCATAGATTTTGTAACGTGGCCATGCAAATCTTTTAAATCTCTGAGTTTTTAATAAAACGTTTGTTAAAAAGCTAAAATCGATTTACATAAAGAGTGGTGGTTCCCAGATATCTTAATAAAGACAGTGACCTTTCTCTTATTTTGAAAATCAACGGTGACGAATTTCATCAAGATCATATATGTATATATATATATATATACATATATATCAGACTGATTATGTATATATATGTATACACCCACCCACTTACCCGGCTCGGTAACCTCTGTCTTTTTTTTCATTTTTATATGTTGATAAATTTTGCAATTTTTGCTTTAAAAAATATTGAATTATGTTGTTCTTATATTCCAGTTAAGTTTTCTATGCCTTTCATTAATCTGCATGCATATGTTATAGAATTATCAACAATTTAAACTGATAACGTGTCGGCTATATGTTTACATTTGAAGCTCTTAGTAGTATAGTTAATTAAGTCTGTTTATTCGCCAAATTCAGTGCCTTTTCGCCCAGTGGGGCCAAAAAGTTTTTCCAACGAAAATTTTGTCTTTCTGCCCATTGCCTGAATTACTTGTTTTGGCGTGCAGACACTAACTGTAATGGCAAAAATTGTTTTTTTTTTTTTTTTTTTTTTTTTTTTTATAAAATTTTATAATGGTGATTTGAGTGTTTATACTTTTGCTTTGCTGCAAAATGAGAACTGGTTTCATTGAATGAGAATTGTATTTCTATTAAAATTCGAGGAAATAAGTTTAAATGAAATGCAGCGAAAAATTTGCATAATTTAATAGATCGTACAAGAAAGTCGCGTGGTGTCGACATCAGATTTTTTTAAAACATAGTACATGTCCTATGGAGGATTTCTTCAATGAAAAATGATATAAGATCTAGGCGACTATTAACTTTGCGATCAAAATACTTGAGAAAATAATACAGAAAACAGAAAACTTCACAAAAGATGCTATTTTTGTTTAAAAAGTGCAAAAATTTAAGCATCAATTAGAATTTCGATATATTGGTCAACATTTTAATCCGAACTGGAAAGCGTAGTAAAACTGTTAAATGCAGTAGAGATGTTTTCTATAATATATCGTATTGGATAAAAGTTATAGCTTGCTGACGTTTATTTCCCAGTGTTATTGATTCTTTCGAAGTATCAGCTTGACAGACTTTTAAGTTTTATTTTAAAGTAATGTATCGGAATAGCGGATTATACGTCAGAAACATTTATCTTGTATTGATCGGAATAAAATACTATGAAATGTTCAGGAAATCCAATAAAATGAGTGGAATTAGAAGTATCTGATTTGGAATTAATGAAATATTTTCGATAAGTATAACTAGAGATGAGGGATTTCAAATTAATTCCATTTATGGCTTTGTCAAAATGTTTGTAATTCCCAGATTAAATAGTGATTTATAATTTATAAAACTGAAGTAAATTCAATCAGAAAAATAGAATGTTACAAAAGTAACAAATTTATGTAGTCCGTATATCTGTAAATATTATTTTCTACATTTAAAATATTAATTAAAACAAAAAAAAACAAATAAAATTTTAGAATTAACATCTCTACATGGTTTGTTTTAATTAAAATAGTTTTTAAAGCGGTTGGTACTATAAGTGCACATAAATTAAACTGAAATTTATGAACGACCGATAAATCATATTTAAGAATATATTTTATTTGACAAAATCGTGTCGTGAATTTGTGTCTTTACTGTGAAGCAAACTTGACAAAAATTTTAAGCATTAATAAGCCCACACTTTTACTGACAGTAGAATGAAAAATAATACATGAACAAAACACATGTTCTGCAAGACAAGAGAAACAGGCCTCAAATAAATCATAAAAGTGAAGCAACAACCTGTGTTAGGCGTAGATTTTTAGCAAAGAAACTCTATCGATTTCGAAGTAGAAAAAAGTCAGTCTTCATCAGGAGTAAAGAAATCAGCAAATGAAAAACCAAGTTACGAACATAGTTATACGCAACATAACATATTTCTTATTTGGGTATAAATAAGTTCGTAACTTGCTTTTTCAGTTGCAGATGTCTTTGCTCCTGATGCAAAAGGACTTCATTCGCCCTCGAAATGGATAGTTTCTTTGCTAAAAATCTACGCCTACCACAATTTGTTGCTTAACTTTTATGACATACTCTGCAATTAACACAGGAAGTAGAAAATAGTCTCATAAAATGTTGAGTATTAGGGTACATATATCTTTACTTCAATTGTAACACCAGACATGCGGGTAAAAATGTGTACTAGACATCATTCAAATAATATTGTCTAATAGTTCTTGAAGAAACTTTCATTGTTATTGTTTCAACGCTATCATCAAATTATTCTTAGTAGCAGTGGACATTATGATTGTTATATAGTTGTATTTGATTTACTTCATACTTTGAAATGAAATCTATCTTCACAAAAATCAAAGACATAAAATTAAAATTGCCGGATATGCGTCCAACGAACATTAAGAATTTACCTCTGGTGATGAAGCGGGATCTCTACATAAATATTTTTTGTCGATTTTCATCTCATTTTTACTAAGCATTACCTACCAAAATATTCCTTTCTGGAAGCATTTTTCCTCTGCTCCGCTAGCTTTTGCATACTTGTTACAAAAGTAACAAATTTATGTAGTCCGTATGAACAAATATTAAATCATTTTGATATATTTTGCAATTGTGAAAATTATTCTTAAGAACATGCTTAAGAAAATTTTATTATTATAATTAAAATTATGTAGTTATTCCTTATAAATATTTAAAATACTACATAAAATTTTCATTACTTGATAAAACATAACTCAGTCTGTAAAAATATCTAGGATTTTTTTTTAAATAGAAACTGCTTTTGGTGTAGATAAATTCTCTGAACACCGATAATTCTACTCGGACTATATATTCGGTAAACTGGCTGTTTGCGAGATATTTTCTTGATTTCTCTATGTGTAAGGTTAACGCAAACCAATTTCACTTTCCATTTCTCCACGAATGCATCTCTCCCCGTAAGCTAGTCACTCCTCTTTAGCATGAATCATTTAGCCAATTAATTAATCTAAATAAGCTAATGATATGAATTTATGAATAGAATATCTCCGTTCCTTTCTCGGTCGCGTCAAATAAGTACGTAACAAGTATGTGCTGTCTCAAAATGTATTTAATCAGTATATTTCTTAATACCAACTGGTGAAATGTATTTCTGATTTGCCCTTTTACTTCAGGCTGTATAACAAACTATTAGGCTTGTCTCATTCAATGTAAGTGACTATCGTATTCTCTCGGGCAGTCACCTGCTCACCCGAAGAAGCTCAATAGTCGAATTTCAGTTCAAACCCTAACATTAATTGTCATTCTTCTAATATCAGGCCACTGAGACGCTGCAGAACTTGCCGCCAGTGCTGCATTTTGACAAGAAAAACCCATTTCGAAGTATGGGCGGATGAAAAAATGTTCTTCAGATATTGAAAATGTAAATTGGAAGTAAAGTAAATATCCTCCAGGAGACAACCTTCCTAGGACAACATCACATAATAAATAATAATACACATAAATACTGATCATTGTCCTCTTTAAGAATGCTTTTTTCACAGAAAAGTGTTCGTGTGTAACTGGTAAAAAGGCATCTGGAACTGTAAATGGTCGTCTTAGTGATAATTTTTTATAGTAAAATTGTTTTCTCAAGTTTAAAGTTTGAAAAACTGTCTATTGGTTTCAAAAGAAGTATTCTCGGCCGAGCACAAGAGCCAATAATTTCCACCATTTATATAGAGCTTATATACTATTAATATTACCCTTAAGTAGAGTTTATTTATATAATTATAGAACTGTTTTATGTTTTACTTTATTTATGAACTTATAATCGAATAATTTGTAAATAATAAGCAACAGATCGTTCTAATTAATTAATTTTGAGTAAAAGTATTAATATCTTAATTAAAACATAGGATATTAGTTATGGAGCCTGATTCATTCATTTAATTAACGGCAACACAACTATGGAATGTACAGCCTATTATAATAGACATTAAATTTAAGTAATGACACTTTTATGTAGTATTTGAAATATTTATAAGGAATAATAAATGTTCTTAAGTATAATTTTCACAACTGCAAAATACTTCAAAATGTTATAATATTTTTTTAACTCTTGATATTGACAGTATTTTCTTTATCTATTTTGAGGAGAAGAGGAAAAATTGTCGTTGTAATCAGATTATTTTAATACTTTCTCTTTAGAAGAATATTACCAAGCACTCTGTTTTCAAGCACTGTGTCATGCACATAATTTTGGCAATGGTAAAATAATTCAAAATGTTGGAATATTTCTTTTTAACTCTTGAGACTGTTATTCATCGATAAAAAAGTGTCCCTGTAATAAGATTATTTTCAAATTTCCTTTACAAGGATATTATTAAGAAAGCACTGTAAGATTTTTCTCAGTGATTCTTCTCCATGGGGCTGGTTGTGCTTCCCTAAGCGTGACGTTGCTATGATTTCAAAGCTATTTTTTAAATTCCAACAATGTTCATAAAGTACATTTTGTTAATGTCCTTCGAAATTTTCTTAGAACTGGGGTTGAAAGTCCAGATGTTTAATGATATGTTTTGCAATTCAGCTAAACGACTGCCTGCATACAAAATATTAAAACAATACGTTATTTTTTTAGTGACCGAATAAACTGAGAATTCGTAAAAATAGACCACTAACTTAAATTTAAATTTTTATTTTTATCTTATTTACTCGCATGTAACATGATGATTTTTCCATATAATGCTGATCAGAAACTATATTCGTTTCATAAACGAGACCTAAAAAATTAAAGGCAAATTATCTCTCATACCTAAATTTCTTTTATCTTTTTGTAGGATACATTCATCATGCAAATCTAATTATAGATTCTGTCTTATAGTATATCTTCTAAAAACACATACAAAAAAACGCAGAGACATCATCTATGTAAGGTTAACTTATTTTCAGTTCATTGCAATTATATTTCTCTCAAATTAGTCTCACTTAGAAGTTCCGTTGACTAATAAAAAGCGATGAAAATAAATTATACGTGGATCTGATAAGAATAATGGGAACTATAAAGAAACGATAAACAGATACAAGTTTTTGAATTTTATATTAATAATTTAGTAACTCTTTTTCTGTACTTTTAGGAATTATTTTAATCAGCTAACTCTCTTTAATTGGCTCCCATATATATGAGTAATCATAAAACATAGGTGAGACCAACAAGACAAAAAAACAATTGCTTAACAGTAAATGAGTACAGTAAATGTGGGTTCTTATTTAAACCACGTTTTTTTTAAAAAAACAACAATTATGATGTCAAAATAGGAGTCTCAATGATACCGTGTTTATATAGTTTACACAGAACTGCGTTGACTCATGAAACAGTGATTTTCCACAGAAGAATTATCGATAAAAAGTACTGATACTGGGTTCTAGGTATTCCATAGCAACTACAGCAAGTCCCAACGAAACAATAAGAGAAGATTTAGTATTGATGATTTTGATATAATTCTGCCATATATGTTTGAAATTCAAAAAGCGAATAAGTGGCTAGAAATCGTGACTAAAATTTTTCTCCTTAAAACTACTGCTCTTTATCGTCGGTCGGAGTTCTTCACCAGGATTTGGCAATCAGCTTACAGAGCTAGATTTCTTTAGCCATTCTTTGGAGCTTGTTTTCAGTGCCCCTGATGTCGCATCATCTAGCAGCCTATTACTTTATTTAACTTTACTTTGCGTTTCCTTTTGTGCTGCCTCAAGGATAAACCTTACTAAATTTTTTACTGTTTAACAATAATTCATGGACAGAATACTGAGCCAGAAAATGCGAAGAATATGAAGATATATTTGAAGTATGTATGCAAGGGATTTCTTAAGTGATGTTTCAATGTGTTGTGGCATTTTTTCTCCTCTCTATTGCGAAAACATATTTATAAACAACTTCATCGACTACCCCATTGGATATTCAAAAATTCTGATGATACTAGAGAAAATTGCAAAGTCAAGTTATGTTTCATATATTTTATATTGCAGAATCATTAAGTTATTTCGAAGCAGGAGACACGAAAAATGAACAATGCCCTCACCGGGACTCGAACCTGGACCTCTCGTATACGCGCCGAGTGGGCTAACCTTTGCACCCCGAAGGCATGCCGAAAGAAGGGAAAAACAACCTCATAATATTATAATTGTATTTATTGTAGTAGAAGAAAATATTTAATTTCAACAGCAGGGTGATTGATCTTTTGCCTTCTGTAATATTCAAACTTTGATATAGAAAGACAAATGCTATTGATCGTTTAATAATTGCAAAGTACAACTATTTAGCAATATATCATTTAGTAAATAGTTAATTTTTGTTCTATCCGAATGTAAAAAGTGCTTTTTCCTTAGAGTGGTTATCGAAAACTGAGTAATTTTTATATTTTTTGAAAATTTAGTACAATATACAGAACCCTGTTAGTAATGTAAAAATAAGAAATACATATACATTTATAAAAACAAACATGAATATGATGCACCTGAGTATAATCCAAATATGAAATAGACCTAATATAACCATATCGTAATGGTGATTGTTTCTGATAAATTTTGTCTTAGATGCGTCAGCGCTTTATCCTGAAATTATTTTTTATTTTACAAAAGCCAAACATTATCGCTTAAGCCCGTTCACGGGTTCTCCAATACTTTTTAACAATGTCCTCATACCGAGAAAGTGCAATACAATTACTTAAATGTTCAAAAATCATAGGCTGATTGGAGTCACACAAAATACAGTTTGGGGAATCTTCCACTCCAATTCTGCAGAAATGGTCTCGCAAACAGTATGTCCGGTCCAGACGTCTAAATAGAGCTACCGCTGTCTTTCCTGAAAAACAAGGAATTAAAGTTGTCTTTCCCCAGAATCCTCCAACTCTTACCCATAGCATGCTGAATCTTATCTTGCTTAAGAACGTTTTTAAGAGTCAGGTTAACAAACAGTTTAGTCGTATGAAATGAAAGCGGTCGATTAATGTGTTACATTATAAAAGTTACTTTCTTAGCCAAAGTATCATCTTTTTCATTTACCATACTTCCACAGTGGGCTGGCATCCATTGGAAAGAAATTCTGTGTGCCATTTTCTTAAGCAAAGGCCTACAATCTAAGTTCTTTGGGAACTATTTGATTATTCAGAAGAGCCTGAAGCGCGCTTTTAGAATCTGACAATATGACTGCCTTTACAAAAGAGTGGTTACGAATCAATAGTTGCTGAATAGCCACAGAAATAGTTGCGATTTTACTATCAAAATCAGTAGTAAGAGATGCCATTGGTAAATAGAAATTGAAAAGCTAGCTAAAGATACATGCTCCAGTATCCCGCGTCCTCTCTAACGATCCGTCAGTTTAGACACGCAACCACTCATTTTGAGGGTAGCGAACGACAATAGTTTTCGTTACAATAGATCTTAACTGTGAATCGCTCATTTCGTTTTTAACAAGTCTTTGAATATGATCAAGATTTATATTTTAATTCAAAAAGTGCAAGGAACAATGGGGAGGAGGTATAGTTAAATAATCTCGGCTCAACTCCAAAGCATCAGATTCTCTCTGAGCAGCCTGTCTAAAGCCCATTTGAGTTTTAAGATTGCTAGAAGTGTCCTTATTAGAGTTCCTCCAAAAAGGGTTGTCGGGCAAACGCGCCAGCTTCTGGTATAATAGGATTGCTTTTCTCTTAATACAATCATGAACAGGTTCCAAACCGGTTAAACGCTGCATTGCAAGAACAGGAGTAGATCGCACTGCCCCAGTAATTATGCGTAATGCTTGGTTCTAGAAGATTTCGAGGATCTGGACTTTATTCTCCTGAGCCGTGATGAGCATCTCACTATAATGACCAGGTTGATTGGTATCACTATAATGATTGGTTGAATATATAATTTGCAAGTAGTCGTCAATGTATCTCTGTCACAGCCCCACCTTGAACCAGCCAAACGTTTTAAGACAGAAAGTCATCTTACAGCTTTATTTTTAGAATGTTCTGCATGCTTCCTCCAATTTAAGCGTGGATCGAGGCAAACCAAATATGTTGAACATCTGCACCCTTATATGTCAACTTTGGGGGAAAAGTCTGTCTGTTCAGTGTGAACAAATGGCACTTGCCAGTTCTTCAAATTAATGATACCATATTAATAATACCGTTAATTAATAATATCACTCTTTTACCGTTCAAATTAATAATACCATTCTTTTGCTTTTCTACAATATATGCTAGGCGTGAATTTGTTGATTAAATGCTAAAATATTAGCGATATAAATCTGTAATTTACTACAAGATTTGGTTAACACATGTAATAAATTTCAGTGCTCATTTATTGAAGCCTTCTTAAATTAAGACTTCATCGTTTAGAAAAACAAAGTAATTCAGGTTGCTTATTTAACTTTGGCAGGATTCGTTACCCCATTACTTTTCGAATCATCAGACAATAAATTATTCAAGTAACAAATAAACAAACTTCTTTAAGAAACATGTATATTTTTGGCGAGATCAAAGCAATTTGAGAATCCTTTTTAACTCAAAAAGCTTGAGTGGGTAATTTTGCGTTTTAGAAAGAAGGGAATATAGAGGAAAAATTTTAAATCAAAATATTAAAAAAATGCTTTGAATGCATTAACATTATCTGCTTCAATTTAAAGATGTCTGGCCTCGCATTGATTAATCGATATCATGTCGATACAATATCCATTGGAGTAACAGATTTTTGTTCGTTAACAGATATTGATCGTGCAGTGCTTGTCGTTTAACATGGCATGGGTTTTCAGTACTACTTTTCTTAATCCCCTCTTCTCACCCCCCAAATATTCTAGACGACGAAGTAAGTTCTCTTGGTGTCATATTTCCATCGCTCCACCGGAAGACAATCCACCCCAATCGATTTTAACTCCAGAGCTCTGTTCTTCCATTAATCTCTAGAACGAAATGCCGTCATGCGTTTCACTTTCAGCAGCTTCCATCATCTCATCTCTTCTTTCGATCCTCCACTTTTTGGCCCCCCTCCACTTCAGCAGCATCTTTATGCCGCTCTTACCAAGTCATTCTGGCACGCCTAAAGTTTGAGAGAAAGAAAATAGTGCAGCCTCTTTTTGGGTTTTAGTTTTTGCACGTATTTTTCCTTGCCCCTAAGTTCTTTTGAAGTTTTGTTCAGTACTTAGATGCAAACATTGAGTAGGCAGATTTATGAGAGGTTTCCTGCAGGATGAGCAATGATTCATGTTTCCGATTTGAAAGTTTAATTTTTTTTCGGTTGGAAGTTACCTGAGAATTTCAAAAGTAATCATAAATTGCTGATGTTCGTAAATAAAAGGTATGTTGAAGTAAAAACAGTAGCAATTATCTTGAGGTCATTGTTGAGAAGTGAAAAGGCAATATGTAGTTATTGTCATCAAACTATACCCGAAAATAAATGTATAAAAGTTTTAAATATTTTGCTTTTAAATTTACACCATAGTACACAATTTGCATTGTAAAATTAACACTTTTAGAATATGCAGAAAATTTATGGAAATCTGTGGAATAATATATTGCAATTATTCTAGTCTTGTATTTCTCATTTATTAAATTTATTTTAAAATGCTATGAGGTATTTTCTCTCTCCCCTCTGCATACCATTGTGATGTAACTGGAAGCGCACTCGACGTGCATTTGAGGAGTAGAGTTCAAATCTTGGACACGAATTGCTGATATCTTCAATTACCTGACATCAAAAAAATTCTAAAAAACTCTACAGTGGTGCCCGAATTAAAAGGTAGTGGATGATAATTTGTCAAAATCAATATTTTGTGATTAGGTCTTTTAATCTCCAGTCGCCTTTTAAAAGGGGAAATATATATTGTTTTCCTCTTTACCGCATGTCTTTGGGATGTAACTGGAAGCAAGTTCGACGCGTATTTGGGACACCCGGAGCTCGAATTCCGGCGAGAGTATTGCACATTCTTCCCGTTTCTTCATCGACTTTAGAGCCTCATGGCTCTACAATGTTTAATAACTACATTATAACTATAAAGCGTACTCCGCTCTCAGGTTATTCAATTAAATTATGGCAAAGCACACGAGGGCTATCTGCCTAAGGGGAGGGATGCCTTCGTGGAGGACTTTCTAAGGGAAACTGGCTCGTATACACGTTACAAATGGGGAAAACCACGCAAACGCCCATGCAGCCAGCCCGTTCGCGGGATTTGAACCTCGGACCGAACTACCAGTGTTCAGCGGTTTAACCGCTCTCAGGAAAGGTGCCTAAGTGTGCATTCATAATGCGAAAGTGTTAATGTTTCTTTAAGGTTCATGAACGACCGGCCTTAAAATTACTTAAAAGCTATTTTCTTCGTAGGAAAGTTATAACAAATCTGGAACTAAATTTATTGATTAAAATTCATTACATTTATTATCAGAAATTTTCATTGCAATTAAAGTATGAAAATTAAAAATACTGGATCCCGAAGTGAAAAAAACTGAACTCTGTTATTGACAGATTGTTATCAAGAATGATGACAATCAAATGAACTTTGTTATCAAGAATGAATCAAGAATGAATCAACTTTGTTATCAAGAATGATGACAATCAAAGGAACTTTGTTATCAAGAATGAATCAAGAATGAATCAACTTTGTTATCAAGAATGAATCAAGAATGAATCAACTTTGTTATCAAGAATGATGACAATCAAATGAACTTTGTTATCAAGAATGAATCAACTTTGTTATCAAGAATGAATCAACTTTGTTATCAAGAATGATGACAATCAAATGAAATATCTTTAATTAGAATCTTTCACCTTAATGGTTTTGAAATACGCCATTAATTGAAACTTCAAATGCGAATTTTTTTATAAGTGGTTTCTGTTAATGAGATTTCACGATGTTAATGTGATTTAATGAAATTATACTTCGTTAACAAAATATAAAACACAACATTTAGAAAAAATATAAATTTACAAAATTAATTCAACTACTTAATGAAGGAAATGCTTGCTATATATAATTTAAAGCATTTTTGTATTATGCATTTTTAATTGTTGTAGATTTCATATGTTAATTAAATACTGCAGTTAATTTGTGTCGTTTTGCTATAGTATACACATACCTCATGTGAATGGTTAAAAAACCTTTATATTATGGCCGCTAGAAAAAATTGTTAAATATTAAATTCCTCAAATGTGCTGTTGTGGTGTAAATGATCAGCAACCTCCTTTGGCAAATTACAAGATCCGTGGTCTTGGGCAGGGTAAAATTGATTTCTGACATTTCTTATTTCAGAATGTTTAAATTTTCTCTTCAGTAGCCGCCGAACAATGCATTGAATCACATTTCGTTGCTTCCTAGATTTCGTCGATCAGAAATGTTTTCTCTTCGCAATCAACATTTAAGAGGGAGAGACTGAAAGGAATAATTCCATAGCCTGGTGAGTCCACAGAGGACTCAAGGAGAGAAGTCTGTTGTCATAGACAAGGGTTCAGATTTGCAAAGGACTTCACGAAGTTTATAAATGGCAAGAGAACAATATTGGGAATTTTCATTTAATGTTTTAACTGTATTTCTTTTAAGTCTGTGTTGGGTGTGCTGCGTTACCATGAGGCCAATTATTATCGGCCAGGAGGGTTGCAGCACACTCGTATATTACACTACATTACCCTGGTGAGGCCTCTTGCTCTTAAGAGTTAGCGCCTCTTGCTGACAAATTAGAAAATTCGAATAAAGCCAAAGGCAGATTTGATGTTTTTATGTTTCCATTTGATTGATTTGATGTTTTGAAAGTATAAAGTAGCAATTTCAGTTAAAATAAGTTACTGTCACCTTTTACTTATTCATTCATTGCTGATCTTGTGATCTAGACAAAAAAATCTTGAAATATGTAAACTAATTTTCGACAAATAATTTCATATAATGCTTAAGATAATTATTTGATTTATCATACCCATTTTACTTCTAAATTATTTGTTGAAAATTCTTCACACAGGTAATTTAGTAACACTAAACAAATTAAAGGAAGTTAAATTCCAGTAAGAATCTAATAGTAAAGCTGTAGCTATGGTAGATACATGATTGAAGGTGCTTTTAATCACGCATATTAAGTTAAAATTGTATTTCAATAAACATGGAAATAAATTTATTATTTTCTCATCTCTAATTCACATAAATCATTTCAATGAAATTTAGAATTATGTTCGTTGTTATGAAATTTAATTATTTCTTCAATTTTACTGAATTAGTTGGATCATATAAAAATGAAAATAAATTAGTTTTCTTGGAAAATGGCCTCATAATATGCTTTAATTTAGCTGACTAATGAGAACTCTTATTCATTTGCTTCTACGATGACGATTTTGATGTAAAATGAACATCTTAGTTTTGCCTCAGCATTTATTAGCAGATTTATTTTTTTTTAATTTCGTGTACATTATATCAATCTGTATCATGTGAATCTAAAGTAACATTAATAGCTACGTGTTACAGATTCTTACATTTGAATGCGTTCTGTTTTTGTGTAATTTTTATCAGTAAAAAAGGCTAATAATCCGGTATTTATTAAAATTATTTTGAGTAAATATAAAGGGGCAGAAACATCCTTTAATAACCATTGTATTAATAAGAGTAATCACTTTAGCCATCACAAGAAAAATGCTAATAAAATTCAATTTGTTACCTTAACATAATAATATTATTTAAATCTTGCGGCTTAAACCAGGTTAAATTAATTGAAATTGAAATGAATTATTATACGCCATATGCATAATAATTATGATGAGGAAGCATCTTTTCAGCAAGAATAATGCCTTTAAGATGAATGTGTAAATCCTTTAATTTCGTGGCTGTGATAACGAGCTTTATGAGGAATTATGAATTAGGGCTGTGTCGCGAAAGTTATTAATTGAAAAAACAACAAATATGCTTATATTTCGAACTGATCCCGTCTGCTAAAATGAAGACGACTTTCTCCAGACAACTCTTAGAGTGAGGTTGTGGTTAGCTGTAATCCAATATCTTTGCGCCATTTAGTATAGTCTGTACATAAAACATTTATTCTTTGTATCAATTTACAATAGTGAGAAGTACAGGCTTTACATCACAATGTAATTTTACACAAAAGCTTCCGAGCTTACGGCAGAAAAAATGAAAAGCAAAACATTGTTCCATAATGACTCTATGGCTTGTTAGAGTATTTAAGTCTGTGTTGGGTGTGCTGCGTTACCATGAGGCCAATTATTATCGGCCAGGAGGGTTGCAGCACACTCGTATATATTCAATGGGCTTGTTAGAGCTGAACGTATTTTCAGCGCATCTAGAATGATGTGTTATAAAAAGCATATGCATCTAAAGCAACGCTTCACTAATCCTTGGATTATACAAACGAAAATTAAGGCTCAAGTTTTAATTGTGAATAAATTACGTTTAAAAATTTTACTTCTCCAATTAGAAATTCACTTGCCAAGTTAAAAATCCGATATCAAAGAAAGTGATAAATTGTTTTTTAAAATTAATTGAAGAAATCTGTACATTCCTATAGCTATGATAAAAGGAGCTGCTATGAAACTTGCCATCCGTTAGATCTGAACTCTTTTGTCGGTGACACCGACTACATCGAATGTCGTTTCCCCCGAACTTGGCTGTTTTTCACATTTATGTTATTGTTATGATATGCATTACAGATCGTGAGAAGAGATTTAATAATCTCCTGTGAACATATGCACAACTGACTGTCAGATTTTAAACATATGGCAAATAAATATGTAATATTTTGTTTGTAGTCGTTTTATTTATTTTTTTGCCTGGCTTTATTCGTTTACTTCCAATGCTTCGAAAATATTTCTAAATAAATGAAGCTATAATAATGCCCTTACGAGGCATGTATATCTAATACCAAAGTTTGTACAAAAGATTCTGAACTACACTCTGTAGGAAATCATTGATTTTGTTGATTCATATCTCCGTTTCGCAACACATATTTTCTCAGTGAGCAGTGTTTTCCAGATGCCGCGTCTCACCTTGCACTGGATCAGGAAAGCAAAACTTCTGGTTGCACACGAAGTTAATGGAGGTACTAAAATTAGATATTACTCTCACATGAAAGTATATCACAGTTTGTTAATAGAGGACTTAGAGATATAGCATAATTTAATTTCTTCGTACATGACACATGATACTTTAAAATACTAATTTATATCTTAGTTTTAGTTCCTATTTTAATACTATCTGAGGCACCACCAAAACTTATTCAGTTTTGACTCGGGCTCCCAAACGGTATAATAGTGGTTAGGGTACCTACTGCGGTACCGAAGGGCCCGGGTTTTGAATCCCGGAGAAGGCATGGATGTTTGTAAAAGTGTAGTGTCCTTGCGGCATGGAGACACTCTAGATATGTGGCGAGGCGAAAGTCCTGTCGAGAGGTTGATGGTAGGGAAGAGGGGTGGGACACCCTTGAACCCGTACCTTCAGGTTGCTCGCCATCAAATTGAGGGCGGAATTGAGCAAAGGCTTACTGTCACCTATATTTTGCTCAAGGTTTTTTCAACAAAAGTTGTTCTGATGTTACAGTCAGACAAGTGAGATAAGTCACAACAATAACAGGTTTAACTGTAGGAGCACTACACCGTACCCAATCAATGCTTTTGTATGAGAGTGATGACTCCGAGATAAGAATTGAGAAGAAAAACATTGCTAGGGTTATAAGGTATTTCTCCCACCTTCTTCACATGCCTTCGTTGTGTAGTGGTCAGCACGCTCGACGCGTAACCGAGAAGTTCGTGGTTCGATTCCCGGCGAAGGCGTCGCTCATTTTTCAAATATCTTGCATTCAAAAAGTCTTAATAATTCTATACTGGCGCCGGAACTAAAAAGGTGGTGGATGATGATTCTCCACCATCGGGATTTGGCGACTAGATCCCCCAAACCCAGTCGCCTTTTAAAAGGGGGAGTATATAAAGTCCCACCTTCTTCGCGTGCCTTCAGTGTGCAGTGGTTAGCACACTCGACGCGTAACTGAGAGGTCCGTGGTTCGATTCCTGGCGAAGGTGTTGCTCATTTTTCACAACTCCTTCCAAATAAATACCTAATGTCTGTACGGGGTCTACTGTCGTAATTCAGTCAACTTTGGATTATAATATTCGCACTTTCAGTGATATTTGTTAGTTATTAGTTCAGATACTGAATGCATTTTTGTACTTATTTGCTATTAATTATAATATTATATCCCATCGAATTATCAATGGGTAAATGGTTAATAAAGTAAACAAACAAAAAATTGCTTATTCTTCCGGTTATAACCCATAACCAATAAAATGGTATCCAGACAGGAACACATTTTGATGGTGAGCTCAATAATATTAAGTAACTTTCAACAGCAAGTTTTCAGAATGGGACTAACAAGCGGTCGCATGAGGTGTTGCCCATTACATGAATAGAAAAAGAAGACAATAATTCAGTATTCTGATAATTACGTAAAATTTGTTTTCATGAAACGTGCTGATGAAACCCCATTGTGCATTTGTATTTTATTTATTATACGGTCTTGAGGCCTTCGAATTTAAAGACACACTTTAGATTAAAATTTATGAACTAAATAGGAGGCGAATCGATATCTTTGTAAATAAGAAAAGAGAGTTAATAGCTAGCAAATAGTCTGGGGTCTTCGGATTTTTGAGAAGGCTTTGTCTGAAAATCCAAGCATGGTTTTTATTAAATAACCCAATTAATTGTTGAAAGCAGATATCTTCATATAGTTTCGGTAAAGTTAATAGTTCCTATAATGTTGGCATTTCGTCTATGTGAAAAAAGCAGCAAAATCTAATAAATATGGGTTATTTAAAATAAACTGCTGCAGTTCACTGAAAACAATGCAGTTTTTTTTTCAGTTCAAGTCTATGAAAGCATTGATATATTCGACAATGGCAGTTTAATGTATTTGGGGGGGGGTAAGATATGATTTTGAGAATATATTTAATGAAGAATTTATATTTTGCAAGCCATTGAATAAAAGAACAACGGAAGAAATTTTGAAGTTATTGATGCAGGAATAAAAGTGTACAACGTATTAACATAAGTTTTGGAATCTTAATTATGGTCAGATTCTTATTTAACTTAGGCTTTTGCTGACACGGAAACTTCCGCCGAATGAAAAAGCAGACACTAATCATATTTGTAATGTCAATCACGATACTATTTAGAAGAGAACTTTCAGTAAAATCTCTTCTAATAACGAAAAATATTATTTACAAGTCCCAAATATTTTACTGGTATACGAAGATTAATTGCTTTCACCTCTAAGGTAGATGATATTATTATATTATTATAAGTGCTGATGTTATGTGCTATTGTCATTATTGTTGTTATTTTCCACTGCGGTAAGATTTATTGTAAATTTTGTCGTTTTCTGGCTACAAATGTCTGTTTTGATTATTTTGGTTGTATAAAATGCACTTCTTTCCCTCAATGGACTATCTCACCCCTTGATAAAATGGTTTTCTGCCTTCCTTTCGTTCCTGGAGAGCTAGAACTTCTCATTTTGACTAAAAAATGCTGTCCCATTTTTCTCAACGATTTTCGCAAATTTCAAAGGGTTATCCTCGGTTTGTTGTTCAAGTTATATACAGAAGGACGTTTTTCACATATTGTAGCATTATTTGTTTTCTGATAAAAAAGAGGAGTTTATTTTGTGTGAACAGATATACTATAAAGAAAGAATTACCTATTTATTCGTTTCTCATTTCTTCCTTTATCATATTTGCAACAACTACTATGCCTAGAAAATTTGAAAAACAAAATGCTTTCATACGCATTAAACACATCTTTCAAGGAGTATTCAGAAGTAAAGCTTGTAAAGCGTTTTTTATGACTTTCATTTTCTGTTGTGTTTTCTTGGTATATTTTATGGAAACTCAGGGGATAACATAATTTCAGCGCGTTACAAAAATGTGTACTTTATCTGGCATAGGAAGTTGACTTTTCTCTTATGGGATATTTTTCGAAACCATTTCAGATTCATTAACATAAGCAGATGCTAAATTGCAATTCTGTAAAAAATACGTCTCCATTATGTATGTACACATTTCCATTTTACATTCCATGTAAAAGATATAATGCATTAATTCTTCTTTTCTTAATTTTTTGTATTTATTATTAACTTTAGTTGAGATGAAATATGATTTAATTGATTTCGTTATTTTTTTCATCTTTTTCCAGAAACACTTTTGAATTAAAATCGCTGAAATAACCTTGTATTTAGCGTACATTTACTAAAACACTCAGTCGATGTCGAGGGCAGCTACAGGTCCCTCCTCATCAGGAGAATAAAATTTATATTTATTTTTTTAAAGAATACTTTGTTCTCCTGATAAGGAAGGACCTGTAGCTGCACTCGAAATCGATTGAGTGTTTTAGTAAATGTACGCCAAATACAAGGTTGTTTCAGCTATTTTGATTGTCACATTGGGGTGTTTCTCTTTTATTCTTTTAAATTATTTTTGATGCTCATTACATAAACATAAATAAAGCTCAAGCAATTAATTTTAATGCACTAAATTAAAATAAAAGATTATTGAATACTTTATATCATTTGTATCAATTATAATGCAAGCATTTGTTTAATTTTAAAGCCGTAATCAGACACATAAACTTACGAATTACTAGTCTGTATTTCATTTAACCTTTCATATATACTTTCCTTAAATGTGCTGTGATAAACTATGGCAGATATTTCCTCTTTCCATACTGCTCCATTAAGAACATGTAAGCCGGAAATTCTTTAAAGTACCACGTCATTTCCTCTACAATTTCAGAAAGCCATGTTGTTCAGTTCCTGCAGTTACAGAGCTTACTTATTAAATGCAAGTTCATGGTGTTCCGAATTACAGGGATATAAGCTGGAAGAGAAATACAGTTGCAGGCTTCGTGACTTGATAGAACATTTCATGCAACAATCTTAACCATTTTCCTCCGAAACACGTTAGAGCCGAGAGTAAACGTCTTTTGCAGGTTTATTTCGTTGGAATACTCAATTCATCAAAATGACAGAAACCTTCTTAATGGTAGCTGTTTTAAAACTAATCCGCTTTTATTATGCAGGTTGTTATTGTGCTTATGAATTACCATGCAGAGGTAATTAAAATTAAAGAAGTTTATATTTTAAAGAATTCTGCTAAAAATGTTCCATAATTTTAATTTTTTTTTACCAACCAGCATTAATAGAATTATTTTAATAAAATATTTGAAGATACATACGTATACAGTAACTTTATTTCCTGTTTACTGCAATTATTTATGCATACTTTTTCTAACTTCGTTTCTAGCAAAATTTACAAATGAATGTAGACATATGAAATATGTATATTTCTGCGTAATTCATTGTCGTTTTTATTAGACAGCACATGTGGAGACAGGAAATTTTTATTTTCTTCTCCAACCTGTGGCCAAGTATATCACTCCGACCAAATCTGGTATCCAACTTAATTCCAAATCTTGATGAAAGAGCTGTTTACCTGTAGTATCAGCAAATTTTCTCATATGTAATGCAATACCAGCGAGGTTTCTTTAAGCATCTCTCCCAATCGAGATAACCATATCTACTTTACAATTATCAAACACACAAAACAAATCTTATTTCTTTACTTCGAGTAAATTTCTAGCAAATACACTCACGTTTGTGAAAATTGCAACACAAAGAAGGAATCGTCATAATTGAATGCAATTTAATACACAGTTGAGTGGTAGTGGTACAAATAAATGATTAAATGTTCAAAGCAAACAAACAAGAACAAGAGATCAGAATCAGTATTTTGTGTGGCCACCACGCGCCGCAATAAGTGCTGCTACACGACGTGGCATGGAGTCAAACAAAGTTTGAATGTCTGACTGAGGAAGAGCATTCCATATCGTTTGTACGCGTACCCAAAGTTCGTCTGCAGACGCAACAGGACGAGGATCACGAGCAAGACGCCGACCAATGACATCCCACACATGTTCAATTGGCGACATATCCGGGGAACACGCAGGCCAAGGAAGAAGCTGTACCTGCTGCGCTGCAAAGAAGGATTTAACAATCCGAGCAGTATGAGGGCGGGCATTGTCCTGTTGAAATACAGCGCCTGGCAAGCTTTGAAGGAAGGGAACAGCTTCGGGCTGTAGAACTTCACGGATATACCGGTTGCTGTTCAGATTGCCCACAATTCGTAGCAATTGAGATCGTCTATGATATGCTATGGCGCCCCAGACCATAACTCCGGGTGTTCGTCCACTGTGGCGTTCGATAATGCACTCCGGAAGGTGGCGTTCACCGGCATAGCGTCTGACACGAATGCGGCCATCATGGTACCACAAATTAAAGCGGGATTCGTCAGAAAACACGACATGCTGCCAATCAGCACGCCAGTCTCTATGCTGATTGGCCCATTGTAGCCGCAGGCGGCGATGGTCGTGCGTTAGGGGGATCCTGTATAAAGGAGTCCGTGCGCGCAGTCCACACTGCAGCAGACGTCTACGAATTGATGAAGCACACAATGAAACACCTGTAGCTATTGACCACAGTGCTGCCAATTGTCTAGAGGAAGCTGTACGGTCCGTCCGCGCCATGCGGACCAGGTGTCTATCATCGCGAGCTGACGTCACATTTCGGGGTCCACTCCCGGATTTCCGAGTTGTCCGACACTCGTCCGTCCACTGCTTCCAAACGCGCATCACTGTGCTGCTGTTACGCTGCACACGAGAGGCTACTGCACGATACGACAATCCAGCTTCACGAAGGCCGATGATTCTCCCTCGTTCAAACTCTGTAAGTTGTTCAAATCTCGCTCTCTTTCGTCGACGAGGCATAAGTACAGATTGAGTTAACGTTTACCACTAGCAGATAACCACCGATAACCATACACGCCTCGCTACAGCCGTCTATTTATTCGGATCCATCAGCCGTTCAGAGGGCGCTGCTCAGCATACGCATGCGCTACGGATTTGCAATTCTAATCATTTGCATATCATGCGCTACTTTGCATTTCCTGAAAATTTCAGCTCACTCGCGTAAGTCCTTCATGGTGTTGCAATTTTCACAAACGTGAGTGTATATAAGTGAAAAAATATAAATTTCGTATGTATTATTTCATGTAATGAACGCATATTTCCTTATGTTTTACAGTTAACTGGTTTAGTCTGAAGATTAATTTTAGAGTAATTTGAAATCATCTTTTTTTAAATGCTCATTATTCACCGACACACAAGAGGTGATCAGAACCTTTATACATTTACAAATATCCATGTCTTTTCCGGGATTCAGATCCGAGACCTTTAGTACGGCAGTCAGAATCAGTAATCACTATCCCAGTTCGGTGGCTTATATTGCTGCACATGAGAGTATAAACAGGCGACGAAATTTCGTCAAAAAACTCCAAGAGTCAGAAAATGACGGATTTTGCAGTTTATGCAGGTTTTGATTATGTGTATTTTTAATCGCGTTTAAAGCTTTCCTACATTTCTCTGTATCAGAGGGGAATCTTTGATCAGTTTTAGAGTAAGAAATAATTTTAAAATCGAATAATAAAATATTAGAAATTAATTCAGCTTGAGTGATCATAATTTTATTACAATTTATCTCGATATTAATTTACACCATGGGAACGAATCCAAAGTTAAAATGACAAAACCTACAGGGAAATCTAAGGAAGCATTCTTAACAGATTTTGAATCCTATCCTAAACCAAATGTTCCACAGGTTCTCAGCAATCAAATTAATAATCAGCAAGCTAGTTTGTTATTCTCAAAAACCACAGAGACTTTCAAGATTGCCGTAATTCCCAGCCAAGGGACATCGAAATTATCGTTTCAGCAGAAGAAAGCTAGAATATTTCGGAGAAGTTATTAAAGCTTTGTTTTAAACGAATTTAAGATACAGTCCAAAATTTCTGTATTTAAAGCAGAATAAACTAAGTATAAAAATAAGATATTTGAAACAAAGCTGGAAAATAGGTATTATTAAACGATAAGCATGCAACTAACTCCCTTCTGAGCATACATTTCCATATGACGACGACAAATGTCGCAGACCTATTCAAATAAGTAATGTGAAAAGAATGGGCGTATACTATAGTAGTAAAATGGAAGATACTATCGAGTCTAAAACTGACCTTCACTTTTCTCACGATCATCTACAATCATGCAAATTCCACTTTACCATATTCTATATGCTTCTTGACATTGTTACTGAGATGAAATATCAATCTACAATTCTGTTACAGAAAACTTTCATCCGTCATGCAAATGGGACCCGAATGCTAAAGAAAGATCAAACGACCACGTCAAAGACGGTCGCAAATGAAGGTAATGCTGGTTGCTTCTTTTTAACTGGCCTGATAATATCATTAAGAATTATATCAGACTGACTAAATTGTTATTTCTTACGGCATTTGCGTGAAGCAATTCGTAGAAATGACAGTCACTCAAGGACGTCTCATATTCCACTAGTTAAAAAACTTCTGCTTTAGGTTAAAATAACGCTCCGAATAACGATTATTTGATAAGTTAAACAACAAGAATCAAGGTAATGTTTGTAAATTTTGCAGGACTAGTTTCGGTGGTTTAAATACAGAGCTATCATTTTAAGCTGCCTAAGTTCAAATGAATGAGATAGAACATGGTGATAAAATAAGAATGATTATAAAGGAGTCAAGCTACTTCCGCCATCTGTTGATGAAACGAGAAAACGAAAACATAATATCCTCAAATGCTGAGGATAAAGATGGATTGGAATTAGGGTCGTTAACTATAACAGAATCATTTTTTTAATGTGAAACGCTTGTAGAAATCTAATTCACCAATTTCCATTTTCCTTTCCATTTTTTTTTTTTTTTTTTTTTTTTTGTTTTATTTCTGCAGCCAAAATTTTTCAAAAAGCATTTTCCATTGATGAATTACATTCTCTAGAGGTACTTCACATTCGAAAAAAAATCTTTCAGTTCCAGTTAACGACCGTAATTCCAATCCATCGTTATCCTCAGTCTTTCAGGAAATTATATTTTAGCTTTCTTGCTGCATCAATAGATGGCACCAGTAGCTTGACTTCTTTCCAGTGTTTCTTATCTTATCACCGTATTCTATCTCGTTTATTTCACTCAGGCAGCTGAAGAAGTTGGTTCTGTAGTTAAACCATCGATACCGATCTTACAAAAGTTACAAACTTTATGCTGATTCTTGTTATTTAACTTATTAAATAATCATCTTGTTCTTCCTCCGACAATGTTTGACAAAAATTCCATGCTACATTTGCGTAAGTTTAGGCCTCACTGGAATAATGCACCGTAGAATTTTTTTTTTCTCATTCCCGTAGTTAATATTGCCAATCGCAAACAGTTCGTCAGTGTTTTGTCATTTGGATGCAGTATACGAAAATTTGATTTGAATCATATTTCACCAAAATGTACTGAGAACAAATGTACTGAGTCTTCATTTCACCAAAATGTACTAAGTCTGAAAGAACGGAAAACATTGTAGTCGGAGAGGATTTTTTTAAAAATGATGCAAAAAGTATTCACCAGTATGCATTATTTTGTAATTCCTGGAATCATACCTCAATTTCGTTCTCACAGCGTATTTAGGTTTTAGAAAAGCTGGTATTATGTGAACGTGTAATTTGTGCGGCCGGCAAAACGAGTCACTGAGAATCATCTTAAAGTGGAAATGCTTTCTTGTGGTCAAAATTCATTACATATAGGAAACGACATACCTTTTTTAAATTATAAAAAGATATCGCATATCTGCTCTGTAATTTTCATGGAATGTTTTGTTGGCTTTTGGTTATTTTATTGTAGTGTTTTACCCGGCAGTGTAAAATTTCATAGCACTTAATTTTCTATAGAAATATGTTATATCTCACCTTTTTAACTGAGATGTTAACTTATATTCTCTTTTATACAGCAAAGTTTAACCCTTGTGATACTTACTACTCGGCATTTCCATTTACACTGTTTTGCTGCAAAGTTTTCAATGTATATACCAGCGTGGCTGAATGCCATGTCAATAAGGGCCGCATGTTTGAATTCAGAAAATTCCAGAGCCACAACTATATTTTCCAAAAGCCAAAAGTCCATATCTAGAGAATTGTAAAAATAATGAAGTAGGTCTTAAGTGAAAAGAGACGTGAGATTCTAAGCAATCATTCATTGCTATTTTGTCTTATTTTCTTCTAGACATTCAGTAATTTAATTTACCATATTTCATAGTTATTTTATTTTCGCCTCACTAGCCTGCAGGAGCTACGCTATGGCTATCCCTAGTGTATTGTACTCGTACTGAATGAACTTGTAGTCATAAATGATTTGTTAATTGCTTTCGATATCGTATGACACATATTTACTCGTAATGCAAGTTAAAATTTAAATGTATGATTTAGCATGCTTTATGTCCACAATAAGAAATACGAGGGGCATTCATTAAGTTGTCAGCTTAAATATGATATCATGAGTGTGTCAAAACTTACGAATGATTACATCAAACCTTGGAGCCATGAAAAGGAGCGTATAAACAGTTTGTGCTATTTACTTCCTAAGAGGCCTTTAAATGTTGTCAGTGTTTGTAAGATATAAATGCTGAAAACATCAAACATCGTCCTGTGACTAAGAGCCTGGCCACATAAGGCAAAACTCCAAGAAATAATCACGGATGTATAATTACAGTTTTACAATGATACACCTTTAAAAGACACTGTCTAAAGATAACCTGCAGTTTTTAGACTGGTAAAGTTTCACTCGGAGATTGTTTCACAGTGGGGATCTCGGGTGAAGAAACGAGAGGTAAAATTGAGAAATGTGAGATAGAAAACAAATGAAAGACATTTCTCAGCTGACTCAGGGAAAGTACATCAGTTTTAGATCTTTGGAAAAATTCCTGTAAAATCTTTTATTTATCAAAGGTCTATGACCGATAAATATCGAAATAAGTAAGATATAAATGAATAAATATCCACTTGGGTGTTCTAAAGATCTATTCTTCGTGATAAATGCTGATAAAATTATTTATGGCTAGGAATGTGAGACAATTTATAACTTCACAGCTGTGATCCATAAACAAATCAAGGTAGCAAGCTGTGGAGCAGAGGTATCTTTATACAAAATCGAAAACCAGATATCTACATGTTAAACTATTATAAGCCGTATAAAATTACAATAACATGCTGTGCAATCTCCACGACACAAACGTGGCAAGCCGTAAAATTAACCATGCATTGACAAACTAAGCAGAAAAATATTGCCTTTGCACCTCAAGGCTTCAACACACAAAGCTCACATTTCCCACGCTGCTATTCAGCAATAAGAAATTCAGTTTTTTTTCACCCGTCGTATTCTCCAGTCTAATTCAAGATTTTTTTTTTAATATAAAAACAAAACTTTAGAGTGGCTGATGTCACAGATGATGATTTGAAGAACATCATTCAAGAATGGTTTTAAAGCACGAGTGTCAGGTTTAAAACGTAACGAAGCGTATAATTCGTATGACAAAATAAGTTTATTCCGAAAGTAAAGCGCAGAACTAATTATTTTGACAAAATTCAATAACGAATTTATTCTTTCATACACAAACGCATATTCCATTTGAAATTACCATAATTTTAGCATCCCACAGACTCAGCATCAGCTTTAGAAGATAGTCTATGTCATAGGAATGATTCACGACGTAACGAAAGTACAGTGGATGTACATTAAATGTATTTGATAACTCTACACAAAGTGCTGACTGATTTGCTACCCAATCTTCTTCTTACATGAATTTATCTAAATTGCAGTTTATCTTCTTTTATTGAAATCAAACAAAAAAAAGTAAATAAATAAAAAATATTTTTACCAATTTTATGTTTAGATAGGTAATTTTAATAGAATTAAAATTAAAATTGCTATATTTTTCTATGCATTGTAGCGCGAAACAAATTTTAAGAGAAAGCTATGCCGGAAAAGCAAGAATACAGGGCCACGTGCATTTAACATTGAGTAAATGAGTGTCTCGGTAAATTGTATTAAAACTGAGTAAATGTAATTGTCCGCTATGTTAGCTGAAACAGTAATTCAACCCTCGTATTGCTTTTCAGTAATTTCGAGAAACAGAAAGTACTAGAAATATCTCGCAACCGTTTGAAAACTATAAAAGGCCGGAGATAGAGCGTCTGAGTTACAGTTGCTTAGATAATTGCTATTGCGAATTTTTAGCTCTGCGTGAGCTTTCTCTTTAGATGTGCTTTGCATTGCATTGTGTTAAACGATTTGAGTAGTTTGAAGTGTAACTGCTGATTACACTGTGTGATACTTTGAACTACGAATATTTCTGTGGAAAATTTAAGAGTTTTGAATTACTTCTTTTGATAAAAAGTAAATTTTTTTAACCTATTATTGGACTTGCGCATTCAATCTATTATGAACCCGTACGCACGCAACAATATATTTATTTTCCTTTGTTAGCCTTCCTGAGAGGCATAACCGTTTTATCAGAATGTGAAAAATTTTTTGTTACTTGGTATGTATTAGCCTATAACTTAAATTATTTTCATTTCTTATATTCCTTAATGACAAAACTTAATTTCTAAAATTAGAAGTGCCGAAGTCCTATGGAAGACTGTGAGGAACGAAGGAAAAAATAAATGTATAAAAGAACTAAAAGTTAAATAATTAAATTTAAATTAAGAGAAATGTAAAGAGATAAGCAGTTATATATTAAATTATTAAATTAATTTTAAATTGTTAAATAAAAAATATTATCGGACCTTGTCTTACTTGGGGCTCCGGTGGGAATTGAAATTCCACTCCAAAGCTAAGGAGCAGCTCAGCCGATCTCTGTCTGAAATTAAGCCCTGATTATATAATTAATGTACTGTTTTGAGGGAGGATATATATAAAACCATTCTGTTTTGCAGCACCAATGAAAAGGATAAAACAATTAAAGCATCACTGAAAAGTATAGTGAGAATTCTAGAAACAGTATCAGGATATGGAACGGAAAAGTGTAGGATTTTAACGGAAAAGTGTAGCTTTGATAATAAAGAGAGCAAAGACTTCTGATCGCGATGTCATGTCAATATAATTCTGGCCGCCAAGCAGAAATTTTACCTGAATACGATACGATAACAACGTGAGAATAAACATAAGACTCTCCTCTGTATAAGTGAAAGTAGTGGTCTTTGCCTTTGGTTACATCTTTCAAAAGTCTACAGGAATTATGCAGTAGAAGTTATTAGAGTGACACGTGCGCTATCAGGGTGATCACTTTTAATACGTTTAGGAACAAGATATTTACCCGCCTTAAATTCGTAGCACATCCTGGAGAATAAGGCTTTGGCATGTGGAAGGAGGCTTTTCTTGCCTTAAAAGTCTCAACTTCTGTCCAAGGTTTAAGTCCGAGGGAAAGAAATGCCAGCATTCAGAAGTTAGAATTGATTTTTAAAGCATGTATTTATTCTGAAAATGAAATTTGACTACTGAAATTGTAGTTCACTTACATAAAAGAAGTGCCGGAACCCTTTTATTTAGGACTTCAATGCTCTAGCTACAAGTATAATTTATTTCAAAAACTGAGAAGTACCAGAGCCGGGCTCCGGTGGGCTTAGGCGCAATTTAAGCTCTGCTTAATGATGTAAACGTTATTGTAATGAACTTTAAGTTTACGAAAACAGAGATAAAATTAAGTATAATTAATTATATTACTTATACAAACTTAACTAGTAGAATCTGTTTAAATAGAATTCTTCATGAGCAAATTCAAAAAGCCGTTCCACCGACAGGTCTAGAAAAAAAAGCCGTCCATTTAGTGCAAGCTGCGGACATCTCAATAATTGGAGATTTACTGCATCTCTTTGACTTTCATCGAAATAATTTAGATAAAATTGTGCCACTGAAATCGTTTTACTTGCCTGTACGAATTAAAGGAAATATTGTAATCGTGAACAATTTCGGACATCCTATTTCGATTTCGACTATTCCCGAATCCATTTGGACGACGTTTCTGCTTGAAGTCTGCACGTGCGGACATAACAATGGACTCATTCTTCCAAAATGGATTATCAAACGGATTGAAAAATATTTCAAAAGGATTCTTTCGTGACATCTGTACATACGTACGTCTCAATTTATTTACGTATCTCGCATAGTTAAAAAAAGAATTCTTCATAGGACGTTAACATTTTGCGTATGGGATTGCTATAACATTTATTTGTGCAACTCCCTCTTTTACTGAAAACGGGAGTGGGCATTAGATCCCACCCCCCTTACCTGGCTTAGAAGTCTTTATCCGGCCTTTATTTTCGCAATTGCTGACTTTTAATTGCAGTAGTATTTTATCTGACAAAAATAGTAATGTTTTGGCAATGAAAAATTAAAAAGAAATTAACTTTTGATAAATAAGAAAATCTAACTTTTAATGCGATCTCTCGATTTCTATACTTACGTCTGAAAAAGTTTACGTTCGTTATGAAAAGATAAAATTGTAAGAAGTTTGACTCCCATGCGACAAAATTTGACCAGGTTATTTAATTCCAAAATTTTCAGTTTTTAATGTCATTTTCATATTGCCGTGAAGGATCGGTTAATTAAATTAGAATAATTGGAGAAAATAAGTTTAAATAAAGTGCAGCCAAAACAAAAGTGTGGTATAATTTAATGGGGTATACAAGGAATCATGTGGTGTCCACATCAGTTTTTGGTTTTAGTAATGACACTGCATATGTAAATTCTCAGCTTTTTAGAAATAATTCCAATAGTGCATGCGCCTGGGATAGAGAGATTTCAGAAGGATTCTTCTAAATGGGCTTTGGAAACTGTTCATTGTGTTGCGATGCTTGCGTGCTTTGAATAACACAGCATGCACGTTAGATTTCCTCAGGGATTAAGCATCTTGATGCATTAACTGCTTTATCGTATTCCCATACCATTAGTTTTCTAAGCAACATAATACTTCTCCAACTCTAAGGTCTTCTAGTCAGTTCCTGCTAACAGAAGCTTAGAATAAGTTACAGTTTCTATCTTGTGAGGTACAAATGATGTCCGTATTCTCGTATGAGCGTGTTTTTTAAAATAATCTTCTTGTTTCGGTTCTAAAATTTCTTTCATCTCAAATAGTACCCAAGTACATTTACACTGCAAAATTTTCCATAAAACTACTGGGGAAAGGCTTAATAGAAATTTGTAGTTTCACTTTTGTCAAAGGAAGTAAAATAGTGCCCCATACTTGATGAAATTCTGGCTTGGTGATAGAAAATGAATGCCTTATTTGTGGCAGTAAAAAGCAGTAAAAGTTTAGATAAGAATCACTTTTTAATAGCAATAGTAATATTTGTAAGTTCTAAGTTGAAGAAGTATTATTATTGTAGCTTTAATTAAAGCAAAAGCAACTGCCGTACATTATTTTAATAAATAAGTAATTCCAATTCGTGGATAACTTCCATATATATTTTATATTGTTGCATTTAAAAAATGCAATTCCTATGCGTTAACCTTTGCATTTATCATTCACTAAATTATCATTATACCCGTCTAAGAATTTTTATAAACGGTACAAATTATTTTTGAATTAAAATATATATTACAGAAGTTAATAACAAATTACTATTTCCTTTTGCCATTTTTATTTATCCTACACAAATGTTATATGTGAAACGCAAAGTGTTCTATTCCGTATCACTGGAATTGTTCCTGTTAAATCTAAAACAGAAGATGTACTAGTAAAAAGTATCAAAGTACTTATTTTTATCCGATTAATTTACTTATCATTCCCGAAAACCGAATACAGATTTTCTTTCTTTCTTTTTATTTTAAGGATAGCTTACAAGAAGTAAAATAATTGATACAAGATTATAAGAATTTAAATCCCGCTCCGTCTGCTGAAAAAAATTGCAACCGATTTATGTAATTAAAAATAGTTTTAACAAACTTGCTACCAAATTTATGTCGTCAATAAATCAATTGCAAAACTAAATTATTACTATTGAAATAATTAGAAATTCCTCCCAGAAATGTTAAATTGAAATTAAAATCTCCAATTGTTATTTAATAGCACATCTATATGCTGAGGCAGAAGAAACAGAACCATTTAATTAAATACCAAAGGAACATTTTAAAATAATCTATAATAACTCAGATATGTGCATATTTTAGGTAAACCTGGAATATTCCAATATGTATGTATATATATACTATGAATATGCATTCGGCGAGTAAATGATGTAAGTACGAAGTGTCAGATAAATTCAGAGCGCGACTGTATCATTCTTGGCGGAAATAATAAACGCTAGATAAACATGAAACCCCAGTTTTTCACTTCAAGAAGAAATGACGCGGCAGATTTTACATCCAAGATGGCGCTGAAAACGGAGTAGCTAATTACAGTTGGATCATTGACGATTGTAAACAATAATGATAATGAGGCCATGAAACTTCTGAAGGTATTGTTTTAATTCAGCATTGTTAGACGTTGAAAAGGGAAGGAAATGAATATATGTCGGAAAACATTCGGAAAAGAGAGTTTTCTGGGAGGACTCAGAAATCGCGCCGATGAGCCAACGTGGATAATGATTGCGAAAACTTTCGCTATAGTAGCCCACAGGGGAAAATTATAAACTGAACTTAGTTGGCATTGTTGCGTATTGCGTTTCAATTGACGTTCCAAAAGTATTATTCTATATATGGGTTATCAGTCATTCATACTTGGATAGTTTAAAAAATAACTTTCGTTTTATTATTATTAAAAAAACACATTTTATAGAAAAAAAGCTTTAACCAATGTAAATATAATAATTTGTTTGTAAAAAACATAATCCACTGAAAACGTACTTTCAGGTTGAACCCTTTGGTCAGTGGACACCCTTTGGTTAACCAGTGGAAATATGCGTATTGTCCATTTTCACTATCTATCTAAAAGTCACCCACATCCCATGGGGCTACATGAAGTTTGATCGGACTCCGTGTACATCGTTGGCATTTGCTTCAGTGCACCTCGCGAAATCCACCTTCTATGATGAAAGATTGGACTTCTTCTCCGCAAGGCTAGGCATTTAAATAAACGTTAGAATTTTACATGGTTACAATTTCACAAAAAGTTACAATATAATTGTGACAGATTGTGCCTTTCGCCCGTATATGTTATTATACATAATAGTAAATGTATAACAATACTCTCACATACATAAGAATAGGATTATTAACATAATACTATTAATATTGAATGTGAAAGAATTGGTGTCTTCTACACTTGTAGTCTGCGGAGGACAGCTCTGAATTTTCAGTCATGCAGTATACATGTTTGAAGTTAGCAAATGGTACGAGTATGTGCAGAGCATTTTGCATGTGAATTATTATTCAGAAAATTTTATTCTTTCTTTTCGTTGGATTTGTTGGACGCAAGTACGTTTCGTATGATTCTCTTATCTTTCTGTCAACTTCAGTCTATCCTCTCATCGATTTTGTCCTTTAGTCGTCAATCGTGCAACATGAAGTAAGTCCTCTTATCAATTCTAATTTATATTTTGTAAAATCCATTTGTGTTCATTACTTGCTTATCCAGTTCTGAAAAATTCGTCCCCTCTTCTATCGAAGAATATGTTTGAGAATTCCATTTTTCTTCCTAGTTTGTTAGATTTTACTGTTATTTGTAGGCACTGACAGATAAAGCTCGCTAGAAGTTTTAAGTGATAGTTTTCTGATAATGTTGATTTGACGATATAGCCATTGGCATTGACGATATACCGGTGATATAGCTGTTGAAATCACCCTGTTTTCCACACACAAATTGCTCCGAATGAGCGATATTTAGTTAGTAAAAACGGGTCATCTCTTGTCAGAAGCCAGATAGTTCGTACTGTTTAAAACCATTTTCACATGAGGCTTATTTTGAAAGATCCTTGCACACTTACACTGCTTTTCCACTATTCTTTCCGTACCTGTTCCGCAGGCATTTAAGTTGATGTTTTAGCTGTAATTCGGGCTAAGATAGAGCTTTCAGTTCCGATTCTGCGTCTGTAATAGCAAATTTTGCAACCTCATTTCCTTCTTCATTTTCCGGAAACCCCACATGAGATTTCACCCAGGTAGTACTAGGATATGTGTCGGTATTCAAGATGCAAAAGTCATTAATCTTTGATGATAGGAGAATTATGAAACCGCAGTGTAACTTAATTACTCTTCATATCCAAACTTAGCAATGCTCATATTTAAATAGCAGCCGCTTAGTGCACAAAACTTGCACACCGAAAATGAGCAAGCTGGTAGAAACGAATGGTGCAGCGGATCGCTTGTTGCGTAAATTTGTACTGGTTTTTTATAGCTTTCGAGACTCATCTTACGATATCACACGTAACTGAACGAGCTCCAGAAAAGACATCTTCGTCTTCTGGGAAACAGGGTACTTTTAACCGCCGAATCTTTAGGCACGTAGATCGGAATGACAAAACAATGAAACGTTGTTGTCGTCGTTGGAATTACCATTGCATTTGTCAGCAGGCAGCAGCATATCCGCAACCAGAATTCGAGTTAGGGATATGCATATGATCTTAAACTGGGAAAACGAAATTAAGATAAGACTCGAAATTGTGCATCAGTGATTGAGTGCATAAAACTGCTGAACTCTAATGCGGTCTAAGAGCGAACTGGTTGGCTGTATGACTATTTGTAAGGTTTCTCATATATCATAACGTGGATGTGAAACAGTTTCTCTTAAAAATTCTCCAGTTTAGGTAGATAACCTTCACATGCTTTGCTTGCTTATTCTTCCTTCAACAAACTTTCAAAACACACTCAATGACCATTCAAGCGATTCTTTAGCATTGTTGAGCGGAATTATGTTTAATCTGCACAAGATACTAAACGAGCATTCAGCAGTACTCATAGTACATTGATTGAGACAAAAATATAAGAAAAGCATATTTCGTTTCTGGAAAAAAATGTCGTCGCTTCTTTTACGAAGCCTTTCTTTTTTAACGCATTCACGGTACTGATATCTACGTTTTTCGCTCTTTAGAAATTATACTAAAATAATATTACGTAATCCAGTAAGGAATACTTTGAGACCTTTTTCTAAAATTCATTGATTGTAGATGTAAGACTTCAGAAATGTTCTTGCACTTTTACGGCCTTCGGTACTTGCAATTCAATGCCTATATTTCAGCCATAGTTTTTACAAAACACAAAATTTCTTGGCATGTAAAATCTGCTGCATTACGATGTTCTTTCACAAGTATTAAAGTTATGTGGAATGCACATTGCAACATGTTCAGATTTTAAATTGTAAAATGTAGCCACATGTTTCAGCAGAGTCCAACAGTTTGCAATTAGCTTCACGCACACGTTACACTAAGATTTCGCTGTAGTATAGTATAGTTCGAAGCAGTTTTCCTAGTAGATGTATGACCTTCTTTCGATAACTTTTACAATTCCTGAAGAAGTACATCCATAAAATATTGTTTGAACTGTAGAGACATTAGGTTATTTAGAAGCAGGAAGCAAAAAAATGGGCAACGCCTTCGCCGAACCACGGACCTCTAAGTTACCCATCGAGGGTGCTGACCACTACACCACGAAGCCATGCGAAAGAGGCGGGAGAAATACCTTATAGAGTATGCTGATCCTTTTATATTTTTACTTAAAATGTGTCGCACATAATGTTGGAATACTGACTATATATTTTCTTCGTAGAACATATTAAAGAAATTAAATCGTTCACAACTAAATTTAGTTTGTGAATGGCATAAGGAAAAAACAAGCCTTTCTTACACTTTTATAGCAAGATCTTGTGAACACCGTTCCCTGTCCTTGTTGAACGTTCATTGCAACCGTGTCCAACACATTAAACCAAAACGTTCTGTTTTCAGCAAAATATCTATTTCATTTGTTACAGTGGGAACATCCATTTCATTTAATTCGATTAATTATGAATTTATCAGGACGGCCATCATTTCTATACCAAAAATATCAAATACCACCTGACAACTGCTCCTTTCCAGATGTATCGGTTATTTCATCTGTCATTATGCTGTAGCCACAATCCTCTTAAATGAAGTTTCTGGTGCTCCCAACACTTCTGGTTTCATCAGACAACAGTTTCTGGTGCTTCTATACCCGTAGGCACAATCCTTTGATAATACCTACAATAAAAGTTGGACTGATCTTTCTACATCAATTTTGCTAATAAAATTAACAACAGATCAGTATTAGATGAACATACCGATCTGATCACAAATATATCTCTTTTGATATAACTGAATATACGTCCTTTACCACACTTACAAGATTCAAAATCAATAATAACAAAGAAAAAAAATTTCAACAAGAGTTCAGTCCAATTTTTAATGAACTTTACGAGTTCTACTATTCAATGTATAACCAAAACAGAACTTAATACTTCTTATCAGAAAGATTCAAAATACCTGCAAAAGTACCTTCTCCAAAAAGATCAACTACTATTATAAAAATGAACTGGGGAACAAAAGAACTCCGGAAAGGACAACACAAAACACGATCATTATGAAGAAAACTCAAATCATCGCAAGCTGATGAAGAAGGACTCATCATACTACATATGAACTTTATAAAGAACTATATTAACTCTATAATCATGAACACTTTAATGACTCATGAACTCTGCCTAATGAATATTGAAAACTATTTTTCATCAAACTCCAAAATACAATATTTTTCTCTTCTACATTTTATACTTCTATTTTATTAACTTTATTATATGATACATCATGTATTATCCTATGCTTTAACATTTTATTCTAAATTCTAAATTTTATTATATGATACATCATGTATTATCCTATGCTTTAACATTTTTTCCAAATTCTAAATTGTATTGTATGATATATTATGTATTTTTCTATACTTTATGTCTTATTCTATATTTTAAGTATTTTTTAAATTTGTCGTATGAAATATTCTATGTTTTAGCATTTTATTCCAAATTTGGAAAATTCAAAATTTTATTATATGACACATTATGCATTATCCTGTACTTCATGTATTATTCTATATTTTATTTTCTGTCTTTTTTTCTTTTCTATATTAAATATTATTCTAAATTTGTCATATGATATATTCTATGCTAGCCTAATGTAAAACATGTTTTATTAGATTTCCCTTCTTTCCCAAAGTGAACGAGATCTGGCCTCATCCAGTGGGCTAATAATTAATTCACCCATTACACAGTAACCCTTCTAATGACCCGTCTTCTAGTTTTCTTCTTTTTCTTCTAATACCTTTCTCCCTTTTTAGTCTTCCTCTCTTAATAATAAAATTCTAAACCTCCTTCTAAAGAAAAAAACGCCTTATTATCACCTTTAAGAATAAAGGTCGGTTAGTGATTGAGAGCTATACCTGTTCGATCTTTAATGAAGTTTCTGGTGTTCCCAACACTTTTACTTATATCTGTTCCTACAGGTACCTTCACAATCCCTTCTCGCATCACTTAATACAGCGTCTTTCGCCATCAATCCATAGAAACTGGATAATTCGTTTTGGATTTGAGGTAACATGTAAATAGCAATTTTGTTCTATCTGTATTAACACATCCCGTAAAAACGATGATCCCATCAGCACTCAGCTGCGTACTTTCTCCGAAGCATGACAACCATCCCTCACACCATAGCTGTTTTACACGCTTGAGCTCTTTTCCATTGAACACATTTGGAAAATTGCAAGCCCCAGTCGTTGTGAAACACGTCTCACCTATTACGCACTTAAACCGAATCTGGCAAGATGCCTTTCGGGGCATTAAACATTTGTATGTATTTATGTCGGACGACATTTTGTCAGGCAGTGATACCTAAGATGAGTTTACATTGTATTAATATCTACTGGTTTTGTACTACTTTCTCTGCAACTGATCCTGAATTTGAACTCATGTTTCCCTTATTGGCTCCTCCATATTCTCGGCAAGCTTTATCTTGATTCACTGATTTTCTACATGTGTGGATGTTTTTACTGCAGAGAGTATAAAATAATATACTAAAAGTTTTGTTCAATAAGCATTTTTACGATTCTGTTTTATAAGACTTATAACTTTTTTCTGTAAAAAATGTATATATATATATATATATATATATATGTGTGTGTGTGTGTGTGTGTGTGTGTGTGTGTGTGTGTGTGTATGTACACAATA
>KK119795.1:453832-475736 GCA_000611955.2 Stegodyphus mimosarum
GTGTGTGTGTGTGTGTATGTATGCAAGCACAATCTGTTCCTGAAACGTCAAAGCTATATGATGGATATATCAACACTTCCTGACGTAATCATATACTTACAAACCATGTACTTATATGGTTTGGAATTGTGATAATAGAATAATATATATTTTTGAATCAGCAATTCTAAGTATATGTTTTGTCTACAATTATGTTAGTTGCTGACAGTACATATTAGGAGTAACTCACAAATACTCAAAATGAACAATACATCCTTTTAATCCTGTGAAACTGATAACACGGCTGTCTCTTCGTAAATATCCTTTTCTGATGTAGTGTCAGCTGTTTCACCAAGCTTAGATCATGAATTTCCGCTTTTTCTTTAAATAATCGATTTTTTTTTTATTATTAACCAGTATATGTTTCAAAAATTGACATGTTTGGTTACCTTTCCAAAGTAAACTATAAGTGGCTATATGGTTAAATAAATTTCTTACAGTTTTCATAGCATGTTTGCATGACAATAGCATTTTTTATTGAAAAGCCTGAGGGTCATAAAGTTATTCTGGATGACCATAGTGTGTCAGTAAGATCATGTACTGTTATGAGGCTATCAGATTGTAAGGTTTATCCTAAGTTTATTAACAGTTATATTAAATTTTGTATCGTTCCTATCTTATTCTAATCTCAGCTTAAAATTTCCTACTAGAATGTCATTTCAGAAACGCAGTAAATGCAAATGAGAAACAGCGCTATTCAAGTCGATACTTCACCGACTTCTAGAGAAAGAGTCTGACTCCGTGACTAGCGCGCGTTTACCCTTGGCTAATTTCCCTCTTAGTTACTACGCTCGGCCATACCTTACACCCTTGCTTGGCTTCGCTGACTTAATTAATACTTAGGCGTCAACTTGTTAGATTTTTGATAGCTTCGGCTATACCTTTCAGATAGCTTAGTTAAGCTAGTTTACTTTAATTTAAATTCATTATTATTTAAGTTCAAGCCCGAGTGGAGGCTTTGTGTAAAGTTCCAAGTAGGAACTGATTGTAAATATTCTGAAAAATAAAGGGTTGTGAACCATCCTTAAGTCTTACGTGCTTTGTTCACACGCTTAAGCTATTATTTGCTTATTAGAGTTCGGGGGGTTCTCAGAAGTTTAGGATTAAATAAGTAAAACCCCACAAGCTTCAGTTAATGTTTCAAGATCAGTACTAGTTATTTTATGACAATTTGGTGCACTGTGAGTAGAGAGTTTCCCAAAACAAATTTGGGAAATGCATTCATTCGTTCATCATTATATAACGCACATATCTTTTTCATCCGCGGTAGTTCTATATTTGAGAAAATACATGCGTAATTGTGAATAAGCTATAGAAATTCCATGTTTTAGCATAAAATCACCAAATCAATTATAGTTTTATTGTATTTTATAAAAATAATTTTATTTAAAACAACGCACTTTGATATGGCAGATATCATATTTCCTTCCTCGAAAAACTGTTTCAAATAACATTAAAATAACATGCGCACTATTACCACTACTATACGTAAGAACCGAAAAAAATTTAAAACAAGCAAATGACTAAATCTTTCTGGTAAAGTTAATACAGTGTAGCGAAGGGACCCATACCTGACATATGATTTGGAATGTTTTGATATAATGATTAGAGTATTTACTTTTAGATGAGCTACTTAGAGCGTCTCTTGCGTTTCAGAGTGACACGAAATGGTAAAGAACTAAACGCAAAATAGTAAGTGTTTTTAGAAAAACTCAAGAAAATTGTTAGTTATATTATGATAAATAAAATATTGTGTACAAGAAATTCCCACAGATTTTGAGGAAAGAAATAAAACATTTTATGTAAATAGAATAAAAAAAAACCTGGTGGGAATGAATGATTATTAAAATTATTAATTTGATAAAAATATACAGGTTTCCAGTAACTTAACATTTTCAAAATGAGCTTTCCCAAAATTTAGCTCAGTTATTTTATATGACTTAAAAACTTCAGATCTGAAACCAATGTATTATTTACAAAAATATACTAGAGCTTAATTCATCTGAAAGTAAAATTTATTACGTATTTAAATTTTGAAACGTACTTTAATAGGAACAGGAATTTTACTCCATTTCATTTTTTATGCATAAGAGAAAAATGTGACATGCTTCAGGTATGAAGATATGGAACAAAATTTGAAAACTGCAGAGTTATAAACTGTAAAACTGAAGCTTATATTAATTCGTTATATATCACATTGCTTTATTCCTAAGAACACTTAATATTTTTGCAGATAACATGCATTGTTATTTAATCTATGAGCTCTTCTCCAGAATAACCTATTTTAGTAATTAAATAATATAATCAATTATTTTTTAAATGAATCAACTTCATCTTCATATCATATTTTATTCCAAATTTGGAAAATTCAAAATTTTATTATATGACACATTATGCATTATCCTGTACTTCATGTATTATTCTATATTTTATTTTCTGTCTTTTTTTCTTTTCTATATTAAATATTATTCTAAATTTGTCATATGATATATTCTATGCTAGCCTAATGTAAAACATGTTTTATTAGATTTCCCTTCTTTCCCAAAGTGAACGAGATCTGGCCTCATCCAGTGGGCTAATAATTAATTCACCCATTACACAGTAACCCTTCTAATGACCCGTCTTCTAGTTTTCTTCTTTTTCTTCTAATACCTTTCTCCCTTTTTAGTCTTCCTCTCTTAATAATAAAATTCTAAACCTCCTTCTAAAGAAAAAAACGCCTTATTATCACCTTTAAGAATAAAGGTCGGTTAGTGATTGAGAGCTATACCTGTTCGATCTTTAATGAAGTTTCTGGTGTTCCCAACACTTTTACTTATATCTGTTCCTACAGGTACCTTCACAATCCCTTCTCGCATCACTTAATACAGCGTCTTTCGCCATCAATCCATAGAAACTGGATAATTCGTTTTGGATTTGAGGTAACATGTAAATAGCAATTTTGTTCTATCTGTATTAACACATCCCGTAAAAACGATGATCCCATCAGCACTCAGCTGCGTACTTTCTCCGAAGCATGACAACCATCCCTCACACCATAGCTGTTTTACACGCTTGAGCTCTTTTCCATTGAACACATTTGGAAAATTGCAAGCCCCAGTCGTTGTGAAACACGTCTCACCTATTACGCACTTAAACCGAATCTGGCAAGATGCCTTTCGGGGCATTAAACATTTGTATGTATTTATGTCGGACGACATTTTGTCAGGCAGTGATACCTAAGATGAGTTTACATTGTATTAATATCTACTGGTTTTGTACTACTTTCTCTGCAACTGATCCTGAATTTGAACTCATGTTTCCCTTATTGGCTCCTCCATATTCTCGGCAAGCTTTATCTTGATTCACTGATTTTCTACATGTGTGGATGTTTTTACTGCAGAGAGTATAAAATAATATACTAAAAGTTTTGTTCAATAAGCATTTTTACGATTCTGTTTTATAAGACTTATAACTTTTTTCTGTAAAAAATGTATATATATATATATATATATATATATGTGTGTGTGTGTGTGTGTGTGTGTGTGTGTGTATGTGTAAAATAAAAATACTTAAATAAAAACTATAATTTAAACTACCGGTAAACTTCCCTTCTCCCTCTCTCTAACCCTTTAACTTTCCCTCTCCGCTATAGAAATGACGCAATCCAGAAAATTTCTTATAACGTTTAGAATAGAGAGGGAGAATTAAAGAGTTACCAAGGGTTTCAATTACAATTTTTATTTACATATTTTTACCTTACTATCAAACTTTGATACTTGTAGAATGCTAAAAACTAGTTACCGTTTTTAAGGATCGGAGGTTTTTTTCACTGAGTGTATACTTAAGTATCCGCCAAACATCAGAAAGTCGTTACGCTGATTTTGTTTGGAGAGGTTATGCTAACTAATCATCAAAGTTATTCTATTGTATTTTTATATTATTGCATTGTATTTGCAATCAGAAGAATTAATTGAATTACTCATAAACTGTTTGTGTTATAATTTTTTTGTGTCAGTAACGGTGTGTTTCTGTGTCAGTAACGGTGGAGTTATTTCTTCAAAAACTTTGAAAAACTTTTCAGTAGACATTTTTCTGTTATTTTAAGAACAGAGCTTAAAAACTTTCAAAATTATGTTTTTGTCAATTTATTGACATTTACTTTCATTAAGAAATTTTATTTTGTTGTAATGCTTTTAAATTACACTTTTAAGTATTTTCTAATTTATATGTGAGAGATCTGATGAATAATGATTTGGCATATGGACTCATGAATAAATATTTGACCTATAGGCTATGCCCTTGATGCCTACTCATGTATTTCCTCATATACCCTGTAACTATTGTAAAAACTTTCTATTTCTTCGCTAACATGCCTATGTGTTGTTCTAAAAAGGTTTTTCCCTCACCAAGCTTTTTTTCTCTCTTTGAAGCAGGGGAATACGTAAAATAAAAAATATGTGAATAAAAATTATAATTTAAGCTAACAGCAATCCTTTAATTCTCTCTCTGTATTCTAAAAATGGTAATGATTTCTCTGGGTTGCGTCATTTCTAGATCATTCCATCTTGCATGGCCTGCGCAACATTGATGACGTAGCTCTGACAACTAAAACCTTTCTAACTTAAACCAAAACCTTTCTCTTAACAGACTTCCATATTGCATAAATGCGCAATTAATTAGTTTGCAGCTCTGCTGCCGAGTGAATGCTGTTTCATTTCACTGTGTCGTGCTGCTAATTATGTCGTTATTTAAAATATTATACTTCGGGCTAACCAGCATTTTCCTTAGAGAATTATAACTATGTGAACTCTTAAACAAAAAGACTTTTGGACCGAAATGCTTAAATATTTAATAGGGCTCTAAAATTATATTTATTTTTTAAACTTGATTTTCAAAACTTATACTTTACGGTTTTTTAATTGTTGAATCTATGTCCGTTTTGAAAGGAATCTTTGCTTTGAAACATAACGTCGAGATTGCCTGGTAATTTTATGTTTGTATATTTTAATTTATTTCCTCACAAGTGGTGAGATAGAATAAACTTGATGTTTTGTTTTTGAATTTTGTGCCTGTTTTCTTGCTTGTTAGATATTCTGGTGGTGCGAATTCAACTCAGAAAATATAAATAACTTTTTATTGTCTTTTGTTGACTAGATAAATTATTTGTCCTGCCGCAGGGCCAAAGGCTCTCTCTGATAATTCTTTCCTCTGTATCCAAGCTCAAAAACTCTCTCTAAACTGACTTCTAAACTCGCGCAAGGACCAAGGAAAACTCGGTTTCTCCTCCCATTAAACATTACTAGCCCAAACGTTAGACATTAAATTAAATTCTTGCCAATCTGGGACTTTTCACCATGATTTAAGAGGACAAATTCAAACCCCTTTAATGAATCAAAATAAAGTCATTGTCTACAATTGACGTTTGAAAAATCTAACACCTGCGAAATCTGGAAACTAAAAACTAGACCCCTTTGCTAACAAGCGAAAAATCTAAGGTGAAACAACAAAAACAGGCCCTTTCAATATCCAATTTACAACCTTTCCCTTTCTTCCGAAGTTATAACCAAGGCAACATTCACAAAGCTAAAAGGGTAAGTGAATTGCGGGAGGCCAATTACGATAGCCACTTTTACTGCTTCGTAACAAAAGACAAGGGAAACAAAGATATACTGCCCTCAGTTGCAACTGTCATTTTAAGGCTATTCCCACAGATGTTACTACCGTTAAAAATGCTCCACTTTCTTCGTTAGAAAATTGGACAGTTGAAGGAAAAATAATTGATTAAAGCTTTTAAATACACTGTTTCAAAAATATATATATATATTCATTACGCTCTTCAAAATTTCAAATTTAAAAATCAAATACAAATACACCTTAAGTCTTACGTGCTTTGTTCACACGCTTAAGCTATTATTTGCTTATTAGAGTTCGGGGGGTTCTCAGAAGTTTAGGATTAAATAAGTAAAACCCCACAAGCTTCAGTTAATGTTTCAAGATCAGTACTAGTTATTTTATGACAATTTGGTGCACTGTGAGTAGAGAGTTTCCCAAAACAAATTTGGGAAATGCATTCATTCGTTCATCATTATATAACGCACATATCTTTTTCATCCGCGGTAGTTCTATATTTGAGAAAATACATGCGTAATTGTGAATAAGCTATAGAAATTCCATGTTTTAGCATAAAATCACCAAATCAATTATAGTTTTATTGTATTTTATAAAAATAATTTTATTTAAAACAACGCACTTTGATATGGCAGATATCATATTTCCTTCCTCGAAAAACTGTTTCAAATAACATTAAAATAACATGCGCACTATTACCACTACTATACGTAAGAACCGAAAAAAATTTAAAACAAGCAAATGACTAAATCTTTCTGGTAAAGTTAATACAGTGTAGCGAAGGGACCCATACCTGACATATGATTTGGAATGTTTTGATATAATGATTAGAGTATTTACTTTTAGATGAGCTACTTAGAGCGTCTCTTGCGTTTCAGAGTGACACGAAATGGTAAAGAACTAAACGCAAAATAGTAAGTGTTTTTAGAAAAACTCAAGAAAATTGTTAGTTATATTATGATAAATAAAATATTGTGTACAAGAAATTCCCACAGATTTTGAGGAAAGAAATAAAACATTTTATGTAAATAGAATAAAAAAAAACCTGGTGGGAATGAATGATTATTAAAATTATTAATTTGATAAAAATATACAGGTTTCCAGTAACTTAACATTTTCAAAATGAGCTTTCCCAAAATTTAGCTCAGTTATTTTATATGACTTAAAAACTTCAGATCTGAAACCAATGTATTATTTACAAAAATATACTAGAGCTTAATTCATCTGAAAGTAAAATTTATTACGTATTTAAATTTTGAAACGTACTTTAATAGGAACAGGAATTTTACTCCATTTCATTTTTTATGCATAAGAGAAAAATGTGACATGCTTCAGGTATGAAGATATGGAACAAAATTTGAAAACTGCAGAGTTATAAACTGTAAAACTGAAGCTTATATTAATTCGTTATATATCACATTGCTTTATTCCTAAGAACACTTAATATTTTTGCAGATAACATGCATTGTTATTTAATCTATGAGCTCTTCTCCAGAATAACCTATTTTAGTAATTAAATAATATAATCAATTATTTTTTAAATGAATCAACTTCATCTTCATATCATGAATTTTTAGATGCATTTGAAGTTACTGACAGCGCCATGAAAATGATGGGGCTTTCATTTTCAAGGTATATTAATACTAAAATGACGCTGGCTTATCGAGTACGAGTATCAATAAGATGATACCAACTGCTGCAGCGTAGAGTCTCACAACAGAGTGTAGGATTTCATCCCAATACCCAACAGCAATCACAGCACTATAATAATTTCATCTCAAAACATGATGTTGCCACCTCTAAACGCGTGACATTCGATGATGTTCTCGGCCTAGTTCCGTATGCCTCCTTCTTTCCATACTCAAGACACGTCCGTGAACAGGGACAGTGCGAACATATGAGAACGTCAGATTAAAATATTGAAGAAACCACTTTAAGCTCGCTTCGCTTCTCTGGAATGGGAAGTTAATGGAACACAAACACTTGATACACAAGCGTACTGTCCCTTTCTGTAGAGTTCCTTCCTTTCAGTTCAAAATACTAGCAGATATTGTCTTATTAAAGCAGGCACTGTAATCATCCATGTTGTGATATCTTGCCAATTCCGCTTGACTAATATAGCGATTTTCAGAAGTAATGTTATCCCTTGATCTACCGTGCACAGTAGATTAGGAGATATAGGACCATATAGAATCAAACCAGTAGATCATAAGGTATAGAACAGTCCCATTATTTGTGCAAGGTGTACCTGAGAATGTAGTGCAATGTAAGGTAACTTATAATGATGATTATGTAAAGAGTTCACAGAGACAAAAGCTGGTCATTTAAAACCATTTCTTCCAAGAAATATTCTCTCTTATAAAAATATGGTGCAGTGTTAGGTAACCGACAATAATTCCCACATAATCAGTTAACAAGAAGGAATATAAGAGCTGGCCACCCTTACGTACTTCTAACGACGACATTCCACTTACATTTCATATTATTGCTTGAACACCTGCGAAAAGAAAACAAAAAATAGTTTTACTGGTTAGGTATCTCTTATATAGATTCGTTTCGATATGTATTATTAAGAGTATATAATGAGTATATAAGTACCGTGCTTAGATGGCACTTAATTAATGGATTAATTTTGTGCTTGCTAATGTTATAGTTCCCATATAAGTTACGGAGCGTAGATCGCGTTTGTCTTCTCACATAAAATAATCATAAAATATGTACCCTATGCAAATACTGTTTAGACGAAGAAAGGTATACAGAATGCTACTAGATATGTTTTAATTAGAATGAAGAGAAGAAATGTGTGTTATATAAGTGAATACGCTCGTAGGGTTATTATTATTTTAATTAACCAGTTATTTATAACTTCAAACTTTACTATCACTTCACTTTTTCCTTTTTCTCCCGAGAAAGACAAATCAGTTAGGGAGCATTTAATTCGAGGGTTTTGGATAGTAAGACAGAGTGTTTTAGCTTCTCGAGGCTACGTTATTAGGTTTCTCTAGCTATGATAAGATTGATTCTTGTGCTCTGCTTTATTTTTGCCAATTTTTCAATTTTTATGCCGGTGAGAAGTTCTGAGCAAACGTAAAATTTATACCAATTCTGTGGTGTTTGACTTCTAGGCTGTCTTAAATTGGAATTTGACTGTGACATTAAGTTTCAGCACCCCAAATTGTGGTTTTCGTTAAGCATGAGAGGAGCGTTTATGTTAAAGTTTTGATTTAATGAAAAGATTATTTTAAACCTTTTCAAGACTGTTATTGCTTCAGATGAAGCAACAGTTTATTCCAAGTCGCTTTTAATTCATTTTATAATGTAATGAGATTAATACTGAAAGTTAAAAATAAAAAAGGAAAGTTTCCTGAAATAGCAGCATAGAAATAATATTGAAACCAATAAAACTCTTGTACGACGCTGCAAAATCGACGGCTGAATTACTCTTATTGAAATTATCAAAGTAAATAATTAAATAAAGGAGAAGAATTTGCGTATAAAAATACAAAAACATAATTATTCATAAAACTAAATGCTAAGTAAAAAATGGCTATACCGAAAAAACGTCTTCAGATTAAACGGTCTTTCATTGACATTTATGTCATGAAGTAAAGTTCTAAGATGAAACTCTTTTTTTTTCTTATCTCGGTGACTTTTTTTAGATTGAATCCTTTTATGTTTTATTTTATACTTTCTTACTTTTTTGCTAGTTAATTACTATGTGTAATTAAAACAAGCGTATCTAATTATAGGAAATTTATTCCCTAGTAAAATTTTCTTCAAAAGCGATATTATGATATACAAGGTCAATACCTATACACTGACGATATACGCAGAAGTGACATTCTAAGAATGCCACACCAAAGCCTACGATCGAAATTCTATAAGAATTATGCATTTGCCTCTGATCTGTAAATCGATTCATTCTATCGTTATCGCCTTTGAGTCGATGTCTCAGCTGGTTAAACTATTTTTTTTTTGTTCCTTGGGGTATTTCAGATAACCTGTTTTATCAAATGCTTCTTTCATTCTTCATTCAGTATCTTCGCTATGCCTTTTGTTAGGTTAAATTTAGCTGATATTACTTTTTCTTTCTTTTCTTACAAAAACCATAATGAATTATTTAGATGAACTTCATTAAAAACTTGTACTATACAACACTTATCTTCATCGATTGCGGGAAAAATTAGCAGAAATTCATATAGGAAGAGAATCGGGAATCCGTATTTTATAAGGTTGAAAAATTTGCAGTTGTGGAAGAAAATACGTTCAAATATCTTTAAATATCTTGCAATTTCAATTCCGATAAACGTTGAAAAATTATAAATATTGTATATATCAGTAAATATTAAAATATTTTTATTGCAATCTGTATTACTTATTTTTTATTTATTTGCTTTGTATTTACTATATATACCGTATTTTACTACATAGCGCTACGTTCTGAAAATTAAGAAAAATATTTGCATAATTTTTCCTTCGTTCAATGCGTTCAGAGGATGAGTTCCCTTAAATTTTAAAACGAATTCGTCCAATTAATGGCTATTTTCATCTTATTAACTAAGGCAAACGATAGAAAACTGCTAGCGATAAGTCTTTCTCACTTCACTGTTAAAATTTATGCCAGCCTAATGGAAGAACATACTATTTACATCGAGCACAGACGAACTGCCAGTCTATCATTTCCTAAAATCAGTTGTATATTCATCTTCTTCAATTACTCAGGCTGATTTGACGCTCAACGAGTAGCAGAGGAAACAATAAGAACGGGCGAGCTTCGAGTTACAGAGATCGAACTTCGAGATATAAACATATCTTAATAAGCTTTTTAATGTCAATATTACTATGTATTCTTATAGGAAAGTAAGTTTCTTTTAAATAAATTATATTTTGATAGATGTAGTTTATCTAGGACTATTTTCAGTTGGTTACCTTTCTAGTGTAACCGCGTCCTTCGGAAATTAAATTACTCTCATTATATCAGTGTTTATTTTTCTATGGATGTTTTTGATCTGGTTGTTCTGAGAAGGTAATGTCCTGAATGTGAAAATAGCTAAATTCAAGATATGCTTCTCAGGGGCTCGGCAACCGATCATTCCCAAAATTTTAGAAGTTCGTGATCTCATACCGTTCAGAGACCTCGTAGTAGTTATGGTTATGCACCACTGACTAGGCTTCTGGCCTGAGGTAAAACCGAAAGGAATGATGCCTCATCAGTGGAAAAAAACAACAAGCAGCCACCGCAATAGGATAGTGGCTGAAAGACTAAACGCCATTAATTGTCTTTAATCAAGAAAGTTATAGAAAAGTAGTTTACGAAAATGGTTACAAAGACATCTTGCGTAAATTGCTACATAGGATACATAAGATTGTGCTCCATGTAAAGTTAGGTTATAGTAATCTTGAGTGGACTGCCACATTATGCAAAATATATACATTATATATATAAAAGTTGTGCAATTCCTATATGCACTAGAAATACATAAATGAGAACACACAGATACGCATTTTAAAATTATTAAAATCCAAGAAGTGAAACCAGATGCGTTTCTATACATGATGTGTTACATCTCATAATAAGAGCCCTTCGCCGCGATAACTTCCAGTTCAGACCGTTTAGTGCTAGTCAGGCCTTATATGGGATTCTAAGCCCTTGGCAACAGCATGTAATTTTCCGCCAAGCACTGGAATAACTATCGAAGTATCAAAGTATCAAGGGGCTGCTTATGTTGATGTTTTGCTTGTTATTCAGTTGCGAGATGTAATTAAATTTTGAATTTACTCTCCAAATGATTTTGGCAATTTCCGATATTTCTCACGCGCTGAGGAGGGATTGTTTATATCCGTTTTCAGTTTAAGATATTTGAAGTTATTTACTGTGCTCTTTGCGATCAATTCTTATAATAAATTTCTAAGTTATTTCTGTTACTCGAAGCGATAGTTTAGAGGGATATCATCAATCTAGTAGCCCGCAACACTACGCATTTTTGGTTTTTTTAAGTTAAAATGACATTAAGTTGATATGACACAGTATTAAGTCAACATCAGGCTTTTGAATGTCTCTTCTTCCATGCAAACGAACTAAATCCTTAATTTAGTGTAAGTAAATTGGGGAAGCATAGATTAATAACAGGGGTCAGTTTTAACACTACACGTCAATGTAAATTTGATAGATATATTGAATAATTTATTATTGTTTGACTTCGGATCAGGAAGGTGGGGTATATTTTCTCCGCGTTAATGACATCATCTGGTCTTTTATAGATGACAATAAAGATGATTAAAGAGGAAGTTTACACTTCTTTATAAGGATTTCTATAAGGCGTTAAAATATTTTGGAATAAAAGTTTTTGAAGCAGCTTATTATTTGAAATGCGAAATATCATCTGCTAAATTTAAATTTGTTCTTTCAAAATGTCGCATACAAACAAGCTGTGGATTGAAGGGTATGATTTTGCGCTTTTCGAAATGAAATATTGCTATTCCATAACTCAGAAATACTTTGAAATGTATGCTATTAAAGCCAAGATTCCAAGAGATGTCAAGCGCAAAATAAACAACATTATTAATCGGAAAATTGAAAGCCCTCCAATTATTATTTTACATGTAAAAAAGATTTAAACAAATCCTCGAGAAATGTACGTATTGTTTCTAATGCTTTTAAACAAAGTTTCTGGTAATAAGAGAAACTTCACCCACGAAGAAATCAATTGTAAAATCTTTAAACACATCTGTAGCATCAATAAATATAATCGATAACCCAAGATTTACAAATTAAAAAAGCTAAAACACATAATGTTCACCGGCTTTTCTGTGTCAATAGCTCAAAGCAAAACAATTTGTAGAGTCCTGTATGAAACTATTTAGCAGGAGGTAAATAGAAATACTCACAAAAAATGTGGCCTCTGATGAAGAATGGTTTACCTAAATTACTGCAAGAAAAAAAAGGTATATTTTTATTGGAAAACAAAGAGAAAAAACTGTACAAACAAAGTTCTGTCAAATGAACGCTTCAGTAAATGGTTTATGATTGTTGCAGGAGTCTGTTTCAAAGGGAATTTAAAATGCGAAGAGTGGAAAAAATGGTAAAATCAACTAAAAGACTACTATCAAGAGAAAATCTTACGTCTGGTATATACAGAAGAAATTCCATTTTTTTATCCCAATATTACGTTATATTTTTTCAAAGAGTGAAACTTCATCAGGATAGAGCAACAAGTCATACTTCGAAAATTAGCACTACGTTGTTTGAAAAAATTAAAACTGAATGAATGAAATGAAATTTACATTTTTTCAACGTATTCCTGGGAAGTCCACTGACGTTGGTTTTTCCTTTGAATTTTTGTCTCAGTATCCAAACCCACAACCTGCGAAATTTTCTTTGAGTTAACCTTCTCAATGTTTGAAACTCTGGGGGTGAACCAGAAAATCTTAATTTTTCCTTTACGTCCTTTATGTTTTTAAATATATATTAATCTTATCAACGATAAAATCTTCCACCCTGAGGACCACATTATTTAGCTCTTCTCGGCAATTACAAAAAATAATTTCATCTTCAAAACTTATCATATCTGTCTTAATATTTTTTTAAATTCTTGTAATTCTTCTGAAGCTATGAGAGTAAGAATTCCCAATCTTCTTTTCAATTTTAATAAATTCCAAATTCATATAAATATAATTGTGGTCGATCAGGGTTGACTCTTACAATATTTAATGAGGTATACCATTGAACACTTTTCCGTTAATTTTTTAGTTTGTACATTCATTTTTCGCTTTTAAGTAATAATTAGAGGCTGAGTCAATTAATGACTATTAATTTCGTATTTTTGGAATAAAGTAAGAAAACAAGCAAAAAAGCAATATATACATAAATTTGAAACACTATAATAAAAAACGTATGATATAATTTCACATTTTGTAAAGCATAAACTCATCAGAATGATATTCTCAAGGAGACAGACTATTATTTTAAAGCTAGGAAATTATTTTAAAACTTTATAAGCTATAATGTATAATATAACAAAGAGCATATTTTCTTACTAAAATTCATATTTAACACAAAATAACTTTATAAAAATGCACTTATCAATTTATAAATAGTTTATTTCCTTACATGAAGTGTTTAAAACCTGTGTAGAGACATTAGGTTATTTCGAAGCAGGAGTCATGAAAAATGAGCAACGCCTTCGCCGGGAATCGAACCACGGACCTCTCGGTTACGCGTCGAGCATGCAGACCACTACACCACGAAGGCATGCGAAGAAAGCGAGAGAAATACCTTATACATGTATACCGAATTTCATAAGATTTTCAATCATAATTTTCAAAGATATTTCGTTTATTGTTAGGATTAAAACCAGAAGAACTGAAAACGAGATAAACCCATTTTAAGAATTCAAAGATTCGATTACTTACATTTTCAGTTTGTAAACTTAAAAATTTCCCTGATTTATAATTTGGGCCCACTTTTTTTTGGAATTTCCATTCTTTTGCTTTCTCAAAGGTTTTAAAATTTTTCACTGCATTTTAAAGCCAATAAGGGAATGTCGTTTCACGTTGACGATATGGTTAAAATCAAAAATTTTTCTACCCTTTTGTATTATAGTAACCGATATGTATACCTAATTTTCTAAGTATATTAAAGCAGCCACTATAACCATCATTGAATTGTATGATGGCATCATATACTCCAAATTTCATTGCATTTAGGCAAAAGAATACTTCCTGTAGTATCCTTTGCCAAATGAGACAGTAAAAGCTCTCGTTTGCATTTTTAGATTTCCCGTGCAAGCACTTAGTCAATAATTCACATTCACACAGTTCCATATATGTATGCCTTTTCTTGTTTAGAATGTTCTCTGGAAAACCCGCCCCCACATGTTTCTGTAAAAGGCCTGTTGAAAAGCACACCAACTTTCTTCCCTGTTGGGCATTGATCATGCATTGTTTTCTCTTTACTCGACGAACAATGAAAAAACAGTGCTATCACGGCTTCTTGCATGGATTTTAAGGTACCAAAATTTTCTCTGATGGAAATGCCATAATAATTCTTCTCTCTTTTATGAATGTATCTGTTAAGTTTTCCTTTACCAGAGAGTCCCTTCGTTTTGCTTTTAAGTTTCCTCAAGCCAGTTCTAACTCTTTTTTGAATATGCCAAATGCTTTCGAGTTTTGTCACAATATTTTCTGCATATATATATTCTACGCAAAGAAAACCTTCTGAATCTCCGTCCCCTTAGTATTCTGAATATTTTAAATTAGGTAAAGAAATCGAGCCACTGAAACGATTTCCTTAAAATGTTCTTTTTGTAGCCCGACTAGAAACATTCCTAAGCATCTCACTGAATAAAAATTACTTGATTTATAAAAAAATAATCAATGTTACTCAGTAATAAATGAAAAAACAGTTGTCAGAAACGTAGACACATAATCAAAACACGAGCTAATATGCATGAGTGAATTTATGACACACAGCTTGAAAATATGTTAGAACTTATACTTTGTTGCAAAATAATAGTAGAAATAATAGAATAACATCATTTTATATAGTAAAAATGCTCTTTCATCTGTAAAATATAAATAAATAATGTTTTAATCCCCACAAATAAAAGTAAATAACACTGACACAGTCATTTGGCCTTTACTAGTTCTGACGCACTTCCGGGACACTTTTCGGTTACAAAGTGTCAAATAAACTATATAGCTCCGGTTTAAATGAACGTACAAACAATATTAAAACAGTTTTAGGAACGTATGAAATAAGATTTTAGTAGAACGTAAGGGAAAAAAATAACGTTTTCACTAAAATCTCGGTTTTCTTTAAGGTATACTGTGGTTATTTAAGCAGAAATAATGCATAGAAATGCTTCGCGAATTAACTGATAGCCATCTGGGTTGTCTGATAGGATCAGATGCACTGCCGGCGTTCTCCTTTTTGATTTCAATGGCAGAAAATCTGAATGGTTGTATGAGATAAACACGCGTAATCAGATGCAAAAAGGGCGAGTTGTATAAGTAGCAAAGCTCCCAAGCACTCCAAAAATAAAGAAAACATCGCAAATTAACCAAGCATCATTGTCCAGTACAATTATAATCTGTTGTGATTCATCTGTGATTTTGTTGAGGTAGAGCCATACTCTTAGCTAATCATTCCAACGCCATTTATAGTTTTTTAGCGCGCTGATCAATTTGCGCAGGAAAACAATGGGAGCTGTCATTTGAAAATTTCTGAATTTTTTTCACTGGAACCACTTCACTATAACTGTAAGAGTTGTATTGTTTAAAATCATCACAATCTCGAGGGCATACCTTTAACCACTTCAATGTTTCTCTCGAGACAGACTCGTGGATTTGAAGTGTTTTCATAAAGGCCAGTTTACACTTCTCCGAGTAAGCTCCGGGTGACTCGTAACGAGACGCTCGGTACGACTTCCCGGACAATGTAAACGCTTACTTCGACCGAGTAGAAACGTAGGGGAGATGAGTCAGCGAGTCCGTTTCTACCTTGAACCAGTTGAAAATCTATCCGAGCAGTAAATACGAGCAGTTTTCGCAGAGCCGCCGTGCCCAATTTTTTCGTCATATCGAAAATGCCGAGAGGGAGCAGGAATCTAACTATGGCAATTTTAATGCATATGCATTTTCTGAAGTATTATGGAATTCTTCACTATCTGAATATTACGACCATTGTTTACTAATACCTAAATATAACTACTAATCAGAATAATTTAGGTTTTTGATATTGTAGAAAAAGCATAGAAGCAAATTAAATTAGGGTATCGGATTCAAAATATTTATTTTAAACATATTTATTTCTGAAATTTCTTTAAACAAAAAACAATTAAAATATATGTTATTCAACTACCCAATAAAATACAGTTTTCAATTTAAAAAAAAAAAGAGTGAAAGGGCAAACATTTATTTTATTTTCTTTATATAAATTTCGAAAAGCGAGTTTCTACTCATGGCCAATTACACCGAATAAAATATAATCTAAAATTTTGAGATTTTGTTTTATAGACTTTCCTTTTTATCTGAAACATAAATCAGATTTTATTTACACACGATCAGTCGGAAGTATTAAAATAAAAATCGCCAACAGAAGGTTTATGAGGCTATTATTAACAGGTTAAAATCCGAGGGTGTTGGAAAGTTCAAGTAAAAGATTAATAATTTTAGCTCAACCTCATACACAGAAATTGGCCTCAAACACTTCTGGAAAAAATATGATGATTGCGCATTTTGACACTCGAAATAAATATTGCAGAGAATTGTAGGATTTACCCGTCCCCAGAAACCGTAGCGCTATCTGCGTTTTAATTTTCCTGGAAGAGCATCTCGAAAGAACTTATTATTTATTTTTTTTAATAAGTGGAGTGACCATTTCCAATTAAGTTTCAAATTATCCTTCACCCATTCGGATGACGTTTTTGTAACTCTGGATATCCTCGCCCCGAAGTTCATTTAAAAGTCGGTTTAATGCTCCCAATTCATCACGGCGAGCGAGCTACACTGTTATGTTTTGATTTCCTTTTCTTTTTCTTCTGTCACCATAACAGAAATTAATTCCTAGAAAACTGCTCCGCAAACTTCAAGCACAGCAAGTTGCACGCCGGTGTCCATTTTGCAAACAAACGGAGGCGAGGTTTTAGTCCCCTCTGATTGGTCTAAACGATCTATCAGAGTACAGGTCCGTTTTACTCGGTTCGAGACGCTAGGGCGAGGGGCTCCGCGAAAGTAACTCGGAGCTCTCTCGGAGCAGTGTAAACTGGCCTTAAGTCAGCGTGACACACATTCATTGGGGTTAAATGTGACAAAGATCGTTACTGCCGAGCGAGACTCATTGTTTCGGGTTTCCAAACCCCAGACCGCAGGGGAAATGAAAATAAGTGATTAATAGCTGTACTGATCATACTTTCTTCGCAGAGGGATTTTATCAGGATCATACAAGAGAAAGCTCACCTAAGAGAAAGGATGAGAAATAGTAGTGCACTCTTGGTGCCCTTTCAGATGACACTGCAATGGAACTAATGCTTATTTGAAGGCGTGCAGTTAGAGGATCAGCTTTGTTAATTTTCAGACAAGAGACTAGAGAGCACCAAAGAATTTTTCTCCTGGGTACGGCGATTTTTAGTCTGGGTACGGAGACAATATTCAACGCCTTTGAATGCGAGAAGCAGGCGGTTTTTAAGTAGGTTTCGACAGCTAGTGAAAGGGGGAAGACAAATTTCTAAGGTGAATTCCATGTGTAAAAAATTCATCTTCGGCATACAAAAAGACACAAATATTTGAGTATTATAGGACGGTGAAGTGGTTAAATAACAATATCCGAAATTTAATTTCTATTGGTGAAGCGAATCGGCTGCTAAGAGTTCATATATTGGGGAAGTTTTTTATGACTACCCTTTATTATCCTTAGATAATATCAACACATGTGCAGAAATAAAACAGAAGTGCCGTCGTATTTGCATCACGTTATCTATCGCTAATTCAATGGCACTTCAATATATTTATTAACTTCAGAGACTCCATTAGCAGAATGTTAAGATTGAGATTTAATTACGACAAAGCTAGCAACAGACAGTTTTTCCTTAATGATGTTTTTGCGGATACAATTTCAAGGAAGGTTTATTCATTATTACTTCTGAAAATTTCAATTCAGTGAGTAAGTGCTAACAGAAATCAAGGAAAAATAATTCTGTAGTTTAGCTTCATGGTCATTGGCGAGCATAAACAGAAGCGCTATCGCATTTCCTATCCTGAAGGGCATGGGAAACTTGTTCCTTATATTAACGCTGTTCAACAGTTTTTTTCAAAATGTATGCTTTAATATTTACTAATAATTTATTACATAAGCTTTATGATAGTACATTTCCTTTATGCCTTCTCACGTACTCCACCAGGCGTAAGAATATGGTGTAATCTTAACTAGAATTTCGATTAGCTCTTTCCGCTATATTACCGCTTGCTATAGGAGACTCCGACAACGCAGAAAATTAGAACAGCCGAGATTAGCGAGTTCGATTAACTGTTGGAATACCGGCTTGTTTTTCTACCCGATCCAAACATGTTGTATCTCTCCTGCTGTCATTGCAATTGCAGTATTGTGAATAGTTATAAATCTTCAACCAGATTCGTAATGAAAAGTTGCATTATTTATTTAGTTACTACTTTTTATTGGTATAGCAAAAATAGTGGATAATAAACCTCTGTATTAGACTTTAGGTATCATTTACGATGTAGCTTACAGCAGAAAATTGCAGAAGCGATCATTTACAAATCATTATAGGGGCCTTGGTAACTTCAAACTATAAGTTCGATAACATTATAAGGTATTTCGCCCAACGTTTTCGCATGCCTTCGTGGTGTAGCGGTCAGCACGCTCGACGCGTATTCGAGAAGCCCGTGGTTCGATTCCCGGCGAAGGCGCTGCTCATTTTTCATTCTTCTGTTTCCAAATAACCTAATGACTCTACGACACGAGAGTTTAAATTACACTGTTGGCCATTAAAAGTGCTACTACACGAGCGATATTATATAGAAGAATATTATATATATTATATATATTATATATATATTATATAGAATGTGATGGAAGATATGGCTAAATTTGTAGGTGCTTTGTAGGTACAGAGAGTTCAGAACTAAGTATACAGGGGCGTTACCTATGGCTGCAAAAATGACTGCAATCTGGGTGGGCCAATGGTAGTGGCTGACTAGTGGTGATGTGCCAGTCTGTGCTCAAACCATAAACAGATATTCTCAATGTGTTAGACATTTAAAGAATGTGCTGGCTAGGATAACATTAGGACCTCTGTATTGAAGATAAGGACAGCACGAGCAACATGTATTCATGCATTATCTTGTTTAAAGATGGCGTCACGAAGATAGGGCACTGCCACGAGCCTTAACACGTCTGAAATGTCACGGCTGTTACCTACATTACTGGCTATGAGAACACGAGGTGACCAGGATATCCTTACCAGCACGGCATCCCCATCACTAGTGGCATCACAAACTAACATGGCAGGAGCTATGCCTCGTTTGTAGATGACTAATGCAAGCCTGCAACAGTCGTTTTCCTTGGTGCCTTACACAGGGATACATCCATCTTGATGCTATATGATGAACAGGGATTCGTCTGAAAAGATGACATAGTGTCATTCCTGCGTTCAGCGTCTTTCGAGCGGCTGAGAGGATAAATGTTTGTTCTAATTTGTTAATGGCCCCTGCTGCTGACATTCTACATCCCGTTGAGTATGGACCATATTCGCGTCACAGTCATAGGATCTCGATTAACACGAGTACCAGTGTCATGGAGTGATAAACCGAAATCCAGATAGGTCAAGATTGTGATGTGGTCGGATTACGATAAGCATTGAAAGTTTTTTTTTTTGGTACTAAGTACAACACAAATTGTCCTTTTTATACGCAGTATAAATGGGGTCTAAATGAACGTCCTGCTTTGTCAGCTTGCTCTGGAATGCAAATCATTTGCACATCCTAGCATGTAGTATAATTTCACGTAAAGTTTTACGTTTTTTGCTTGCCGCTCTCTTGGTATAGCAATTTTAATGACCAATTATTTAGCTAAACATCTTTAGAAAGTACGACTTTTCATGAAGAAGAGCTTAATATGAAAAATTAAAGCCAAAATATTTCAGAATAAATTAACTCATTATCCATGATTATTTAAGTTTATAATATATCAGCAATATTAAGACTGATGTGTAGTTGGATTCTTCTTGATTTACGAAAGAATTAATTTTCTGCAGTCTTATTGCTTAAAAGCACTCTTGTTTCGATTTCTGAAATTGCAGAAATTTATAATTCTCATTTCTTGGAAGTTCAGTCTTTAAAAACGAATTTCAGAACAGGATGTGCAACAACAGTGATTTTGCATTTATTATTATACAGTTAAAGCGGTTAAAAAGTTCTTAGTTTTCTCTGCACATGGTATCTTTCTGCTACATGCATTGAAAATTTCCAAGTAAACTTCAAATTATTACAATATGTATATACACATTAATATTTTTTTTCGTTCCATACATTATGTAATTTGTTTCGGAATATGTTGTATGTTGAAATGGTTTTTAAAGTAGCTCACGATCCAAATATTCGCAGTTTAAATCCAGAAGAAATAAAAAAATGGATTTATTTTGCCCTTTCCACTAAACATCAACCAAATATTGTATAATAATAAGCTTGTTTTGTTGATTTTAGTCTTCTAAACATAAAAGCGATGGTTAAATTTCTTTATCAGTTCAAACTTTGAAGATATGCATGATAAAACTCTATCAAAAACTGAAACTCTTACTTCATAATGGGATTAGTTACAGATTTCATGGAAAGTCAAAATTTTAATTGCATGCAGATAGAAGTTCTTGCTGAATAAATATGACGATTACTTTGCAATATATAGTGACTCACGGAGAAATTTCAGGAAGGAATTTAATCACTGAAGTTCATTCCATTAGTCTTCAAAATACTTAATTTTTAATTAACATGAGAACTAGAATCAATCTTTCACTTCGTTTTCATTTTCATTTTAAGCTTGAAAGTTTATCTAAGAAATAAGTTTAGCAAGAAATAACTTAAAATGTATTTTCATTCAGAATTTCCAGAGATTAAACTTTCTGAACATTTGTGCTTACATGACGTTCTCCATGTATATAGGAGTAGATTTTCTTTTAAGGTCTCCTATACAATAGCTTTTTAATAAAAAATAATTTATGGCTGCGTTGTTATATTAAAATTTTCATGATATTCATTTAACTTGTTAAAACGCTTATAATACATGCAATAATATTGCTTTATCTGAGAGTTACCTCATTTGTATTCTCGTGTTACATTAGCACCGAAACTTGAAACGAATGTTAGCACCAGTGCTCGATTCGATAATATCACTAATTATTAGTTGTTCAACGCGGTTTCATATTCTGGCGTATGGATGTTTCGGGATTTTAACCATGTGTAACATGAATATGACTCAGTTTCTCCATCTCGTAGGATGCGCTTGTTTTGCCTTAATTTAAATCGATATACCATAAAGCCTAATACAAGTAATTCTTAGAGATGCCGGCTGTATGCTCTGATATGTATTTGCTAGTAGCCGTGAACATAATACGTTTCGATCTTCTGGTACATTTGAAATCAAAAAACGAAGAAAAATTCAATTAAATGTTCATTAACGACATTAAAATTCATTTAAAACCGAAAACTCGAATCTCAAATGTATCCATAATTTTCCCTACATGCT